>JAHHZJ010008115.1:0-10084 GCA_021437245.1 Aegilops speltoides | reverse complement strand
AACGAATCTCCTCTATAGAGGACAAGAAATTTTCAATCAGCAAAAGCGCAGGAGAAAATGAAGTACTTTCAAGGATTGCTTTAGAAAGGACATATATTCACTAAAACGGTCATAATTTTGTCATTCCGAGGCCGGACCCATAAGTATCGAACTCGTTACCAGAAGCGCCGAATCCAAAAAATACTCCACGCTCCGCCAGAGGCCCGGAGTACCCTAAAATTCACCCTTAAGGTGACTATTTGGCCTCAAAGTCAAAGAACATCATTCGTCAGCTGTTTTTCCGCATAAGTTTCAACCCATTGGCACTTCCTTTGAAGGAAATTCGAGAGATTATGTTGCTTATAGACATTAGCCTCGGTAGGGACAAACGACTTTCTCGCAGATGCTCTATGATCCGATAACTTCATTTGGCCAGAATTGAAGAAAATCCAGCCAGCTATTGATGAGGACATCAATACTATTGTTACACCCACAGCCCTCCCGCTATACATATCGGACCAATTACTAGAGCTCGGCAGCGCCAACTAAATTACCGTACTTTCGCTTTTGGTAATGATTCTAATGTTCATGAGAATATGATGTCGCTTAAATTGGATACATTTGTTTTGCTTACAAATGAAGGGCCTAGCTTGGAGAAGGATGAACATTGGAGCAAGAACACACATGGAGTTGATGGCATGCAAGGGGATCAAGAAGAGTTACAAGTGATGATTTCAGACTTTGAAGCCACCATGAGGAGTGCATGAAGCCTTGGACGAAATATACAAGATGCCACTTCATAATATTCGCCCATAGGCTATTCTAGGTGCACTACCTTATTATTGGGCCAGCCCATGTAATTTCGAAATACATTAGTATAGGCTATTTTAGAGTCCGATGTGGGGAAACAAGAGATAGGGTTAGTTTCGAACCTCCACCAAGGGCCACGAAATTCACCCTCTTCCTCCATATATACAGCCCTTAGGGCACCGCTTAGACTTGGGTTTTGTTTAGATCAAAAGTTCGCATAGCTGCAACTTCGCATTTCGCTTGTGTTCAACGACTGCATAAAGGCCACAGACCCCACCTTGATCAATAAAGCTTTCATCTTATATTCGCAATATCCGATTGCAATCTCGCTTGCTTGTTCTTCGCTTTCGCAGAAATAGACCTCGTGGTCGTTGATCGTTCGCGTGGTCAATAACCTCTGGAGTTGGTTTAGCGACATATTACGACGCCCTCGCGACGCCAGAGTCGGATCACAAAGTCGACTTCCACCAAAGCGTAAATCCACCATCTCATCGAAAGACGGACACCTTTGCCTCTATCAAGTGGTATCGATTTCCGTGTGCTCGTGAGATTTTACAGCTTTTTCGTAGTTTAGATCGAGTCCGTTCTTCATACCTACAGTCCACTAAAAAGCCAAAAAAATTAGGGTTAGGTCATCATATCCAACCAATCTGAGCCTTTGCATAATCTTTTTCAGATTTTGCTTGTTGAATTTGGTTGCATCGCCGTGTCTAGTTGCTGGTCTTAGAGTCTAGTCTTTAGAGTTTCGAAGTTCTCGGTCATAAGTTGTCACGCCGCCAGCACCATCATCATCGCCGCCATCTACCACCACCGCTATCCGCCACCGCTCAATCGATCCATATACGCCACCACGCCATATACCACCACCGCTATATACCACCACCATATATCCACCACCAATCCGAAGTTCCTTGCATATTCGATTTGTTTTCGATCCATCTAAATTCCGATTCGTGTTTCTTGTCCGAGTAGGTTTCGATTCCAAGCAATCTTTGCCCCGTAGAAGAGGTTGGTTTCAAAAAAAAAAAAAAATTTCCAAAACGCACGGATAAAAAAATTTTCGCTATCCTATTTTTAGGTGTTTTGCGATTGAGCCACTGAGTAGAAAGTTTTTTGACCCGCTTCAGCTTTTGGGTCCGCAAATAAAAAAAAATTGGTCGAAAAATTTCGTGCCCATCCCGTCAATTTGACTCGGAAGAGTTTTGAGACACTCGCCATTATAGTGATTTTTCGCAAAAAAAAGCGCAAAAAAAAAGCAGCGCAAAAAAAAAGCGAAAAAAAAATTCAGAGTGTGCTTTTCTTGTTTACGCAGCCGTGATTTTGTTAGTGTTCTAGGCTTGCCTCTAGCACGGTTCAGCCTAGGACCAAAGCACAAGACGTGCTGAGCGCTTATTCAACTTTGCATCTCGATTTGATTATTGTCAATCTTTTGCTACCATTTATAAGCCTTCCCAGCCCACATACATCTACGCGATGCTTGATTCTCCTCGTAATCGCTATAGCCAAGCTTTGAGAGTTTTGACTACAACGGCCTTTATCACCACCGCGGTAAGAACCGTAAGAATTTGAGATTTGCTTCACGGATTTGTGACTCCACCACACCACCACCACCACTTCCTAGTAGTCTCGAGGATCATATTCTTGTGTGTTTCTATTGTGCTAACCATGGCGGGAACACAGCCGATGAGACTGATTGGGAGAACCCGACAAACAAAACATACATGATAAGTTTCAAAAATGATGATTGGACAAAAGATGTGGTAAACAGATTTGACGAGGCCATGGAGAAGATAGATGGCATTGAGAAGACGCTTGAAACAAAGCTTGATAGCAAGTTTGATGAATTGCTCGCTGTTTCACAACCACCGCCGGCTGCACCTATCCCACCTCCAGAACGACAACAACTACGCCTTCCGAATCAAGATGGACGAGCTCACGGTTCCTATTGAGCCAGACAAAATTTCGTGTCAGCCATCTGCGTGTGCTTGGTTCTCGCCATCGCGCACGGTACCGAGGAGGATGATGAGTATGGGCGATTATGAGGATGAGGTTGATCAACATCGAACCACGGCAACCACCAAAGACCACAACCACCGTGTCGCCCACATGCAAATAATGGCAATGTTAGGGTCCTCAGTACGAGATCATGACCATCTCCCTAAACTGAAATTGAATATTCCACCATTTGAGGGTAGATATGTTCGATATATACTTACTTGGGAGTTAGAAACTCAACAACGATTTACATGTTTACAATATCCCGAGGAGAGACGGTTCTCGCATTGCTTGTGCTTACTAGCTTTGCATGTGTTTGGTGGTCCTAACATTGTAGATTATATCCTGCTCCAATACTTGGGCTGCTTTGAAAACTGCTATGCATCGGTTCCACCATATTATCAACGTGAATTACTTCAAAATTGCAGCCTAAGACAAGGAAAAATTTCGAGAAGAATATTATCGAATTGCAAACCGCTTGATTAGATGTGGTATTGTTGAGGAGAATGAAGCTATGCTTGCACGCTTTCCGGTGGATTAAATAGAGAGATTCGCACCATTCTAGACTATAAGGATTATAATAATATCACTGCTTATTCCATCTTGCTTGTAAAGCTGAACGTGAAGTGCGGATCGATGTGCATTGGCCGCACTAACTTTTCTCGCAGGTCGACCTTCATCATGGACACCACGCATCATCTACTTCCACCGCACCATCACCTCCTTCAAAGTGCCACCTCCAACCGTGATACAAGAAAGTGCACAACCACCACTATCCGCCAAGAGCACACCGGGCTCGCATGAGCTCTTCTTCCATGGCGCCAACAGGCACACAAGTGATATTATTTGTCGTCATAAGGGAAGAGGACATTTTCAGAGAATGCAAATCTCAGCGGTGATGATTGCTACGAGGATGGTGGGTATGAGTCCGCTAGTGACTATGATGAGGAGACTTTGGCTCTTATTACACATGAGGAACACGTGGAGATGATTCGATCATGAGACACAATACATGGCTGTCAAGATGCCGACAGGTATGAATGTTTAGTCGCTCAACGTGTTTTGAGTGTGCAGGTTACACAAGTCGAGCAAAATCGAGGCATAATTTGTTCCATACAAAGGAGTTGTGAAGGAACGTCTATTCAAGGCCATCATAGATGGAGGGAGCTGCAAACAACTTGGCTAGCATGGAGATGGTGGAGAAGCTATTCTCACCACAAGACCACATCCACATCCTTACTACATCCAATGGTTCAACAACAAGGGGTAAGGTGAAGGTAACACGCACGCTCGGTGCATTTTAGTATCTCTACATATTATTTGTTGATTGTGATGTGGTACCTATGCAAGCATGTTCCTTGTTACTTGGTAGACCATGGCAATTTGATAAAAATTTCAGACACCATGGTAGAAACAATCAAGATACTCTTGTTCATAAGGATAAAAATATTACTTTGCTTCCTATGACTCGAGTCCATTTTGAAAGATGATATTAATAGAGCTAATAAAGCAAAACAGGAGAAAAATAAGAGTGAAAATCAGATTGTGGAAAAGAATTTGAGCAACACATGAAGCCCTAATAATAAACCATCTAACGTTGTTTCCAAATTAAATTGAAAAGTGCATGTTTACTTGCCACCAAATCGATATTGATGAGCTAGATTTTGGCAAATCTATTTGCTATGCTTTTTGTGTAAAGAGGCATTATTTTCATTCGGGACTTTTCCTTTTGCCCCCAACATTTTGGAGTTTCACGACGCTTTTCCACAAGACGTCCACCGGATTACCACCTATTCGAGGGATTGAGCATCAAATTGACTTAATTCCCATCATTACCCAACCGGCAAACCATTCCCACAATCCCGAGGAGACGAAGGAGATTAGGCCGACAGGAGCTGCTCGACAAAGGTTTATAAATCCCTTTAGTCCTTGTGTTGTTCCTATTATTCTAGTGCCAAAAGGATGGTATCACGATGTGTGGATTGTAGAGGCATCAATAATATTACTATTCTTATCGCCACCCTATTCCTAGGCTAGATGATATGCTTGATGAATTGAGGGTTTCAATATTCTCCAAAGTTGATTTTGGAGTGGATACCATCAAATTGTATGAAATTGGGAGATGAATGGAAAAAGATTTAAAAACTAAGTTTGGATTATATGAGTGGTTAGTCATGCCTTTGGGTTAACTAATGCACCTAGTACTTTCATGAGATTAATGAACAAGTTTTACGTCTTTCATTGGACGATTTGTGGTAGTTTATTTTGATGATATACGATTTATAGCAAATCTTTGGAAGAACATTTGAACATTTACGGTTGTTTTTAATGCTCTACGTGATGCACGCTTGTTTGGTAACCTTGGGAAGTGCACCTTTTGCACCGATCGAGTATCTTTTCTTGGCTATGTTGTTACTCCACAGGAATTGAAGTTGATAAAGCCAAGATTGAAGCTATTGAGAGTTGGCCGAGCCCAAAACGGTCACACAAGTGAGGAGTTTCTGGCCTCGCTGGTTTCTATAGGCGCTTTGTGAGAGATTTCAGCACCATTGCTGCACCTCTCAACGAGCTTACAAAGAAGGATGCCTTTTGTTTGGGGTACGCAGAAGAAGCCTTCACGGTATTGAAAGCTAAGTTGACACATGCCCTTTACTCCAACTTCCGATTTTAATAAGACTTTGAGCTTGAATGTGATGCTAGTGGAATTGGATTAGGGTGTGTTATTACAAGATGGCAAACCTTGATACTTTTCTAAAAATTGAGGGCCTAGTCTGAATTATTCTACTTATGATAAAGAATTATATGCTCTTGTTCGACTTTAGAAACATGGCAACATTATTTATGGCCCAAAGAATTTGTTATACATTCTCGATCATGAATCTTTGAAACATATTAAAAGTCAAGCTAAACTGAATCGTAGACATGCTAAATGGGTTGAATTCATTGAGACTTTCCCTTATGTCATTAAACACAAGAAGGGTAAAGAAAATGTTATTGTGATGCATTGTCTCGTCGCTATACTATGCTTTCACAACTTGACTTCAAAATATTTGGTTTGGAGACCATCAAAGATCAATATGTGCATGATGCTGATTTTAAAGATGTATTGCAGAATTGTAAAGAAGGTAGAACATGGAACAAGTTCGTCATTAATGATGGATTGCTTGCTCTAACAAGCTATGCATTCCAGCTAGCTCCGCTGCCTTTTGTTGTGCAGGAGGCGATGGAGGAGGACTAATGGGACACTTTGGCGTGAAGAAGACGAGGATATACTAGCTACACATTTCTTTTGGCCAAAGATGAGACGGATGTTGAGCGCTTTTGTCGTCAGCTGACTACATGTCAAAAAGCTAAGTCACGACTCAATCCTCATGGGTTATATATGCCTTTGCTCGTACTTAGTGTTCCTTGGGAGGATATATCTATGGACTTTGTTTTAGGTTTACCTCTAACAAAGAAGGAGGGATAGCATATTTGTTGTCGTGGATAGATTTCTAAAATGGCACACTTTATACCATGTCATAAAAGCGATGATGTCTTAATGTTGCTGATTTGTTCTTTCGTGAAATTATTCGCTTGCATGGTGTGCCAAATACTATTGTTTCAGATCGTGATACTAAATTTCTTAGCCACTTTTGGAGATGTTTATGGCCAAGTTGGGGACTAAACTACTTTTTAGTACTACTTGTCACCCCAAACCGATGGATAAACCAAGTAGTCAATAGAACATTGTCTACTATGCTTAGGGCTGTTTTGAAGAATAATAAGAAAATGTGGGAAGAATGCTTGCCTCATATTGAATTTGCTTATAATCGCTCATTGCATTCTACTACTAAGATGTGCCTTTGAAATTGTGTATGGTTTCCACCTGCACCTATTGATTTATTGCTTCTTCCATCTTCGGAGAAGGTTAATTTTGATGCTAAAGAACGTTGAATTGATTTTAAAATGCATGAGTTAACTAAGGAAAACATTGAGCGATGAATGCTAAATATAAACTTGCCGGAGATAAGGGTAGAAACATGTTGTGTTTGCACCGGAGATCTTGTTTGGTTACATTTATGAAGGATAGATTTCGATTTGCGCAAATCAAAGCTAATGCCACGTGTCGTGGTCCCTTTAAAGTGTTGGAGAAAGTAAATGATAATGCATATAAACTTGAGCTCCGCAGATTTTGGGGTTAGTCCCACTTTTAACATTGCAGATTTGAAGCCATATTTGGGTGAGGAAGATGAGCGCACGAGGACACTTCATTTCAAGAAGGGAGGATGATGAGGACATCAATACTATTGTTACACCCACAGCCCCCTGCTATACATATCGGACCAATTACTAGAGCTCGGACGCCAACTAAATTACCTGTACTTTCTTTTGGTAATGATTCTAATGTTCATGAGAATATGATGTCGCTTAAATTGGATACATTTGTTTTGCTTACAAATGAAGGGCCTAGCTTGGAGAAGGATGAACATTGGAGCAAGAACACACATGGAGTTGATGGCATGCTAAGGGATCAAGAACGAGTTACAAGTGATGATTTCAGGACTTTGAAGCCACCATGAGGAGTGAAGCCTTGGACGAAATATACAAGATGCCACTTCATAATATTCGCCCATAGGCTATTCTAGGTGTCACAACCTTATTATTGGGCCAGGCCCATGTAATTTGAAATACATTAGTATAGGCTATTTTTAGAGTCCGTATGTGGGGAAACAAGAGATAGGGTTAGTTTGAACCCTCCACCAAGGGCCACGAAATTCACCCCTCTTCTCCATATATACAACCTTTTAGGGCACCGCTAGACTTGGGTTTTGTTTAGATCAAAAGTTCGTATAGCTGCAACTTCCGATTTCGCTTGTGTTCAACGACTGCATAAAGGCCAAGACCCCACCTTGATCAATAAAGCTTTCATCTTATATTCGCAATATCCAGATTGCAATCTCGCTTTTGCTTGTTCTTCGCTTCGAGGAAATAGACCGTGGTCGTTGATCGTGTTCGGGTCAATAACCTCTCGAGTTGGTTTAGCGACATGTATATGCCGCCTCGCACGCCAGAGTCGGATCGCAAAGTCGATTCCACCAAAGTAAATCCACCATCTCATCGAAAGACGGACACCTTGCCTCTATCGCCTATATGCCTTATTCTCATTGTTTTCGCCGATGGCATGTCAGATGCACGGAAAGCCTGAATAAAAGGGCATTCCCGCACCGTCAATATATATGTGGAAATGATATCTCTCTATAGAGGACAAGAAATTTTGGGGCAATCTGCAAAAGCGACAGAAAATGAAGTATTTCAAGGACGCCATAGAATGGACAGATGTTCACTAAACGGTCATAATTTTTGTCATTCGAGTCCGTGTCGGACCCATAAGTATAAACTGCTCCGTAGCACGCTGATTCATAAAATACTCCACGCCCGCCAGAGGCCCGGAGTACCTCAAATTTACTTAGCAGGACTTTTGGCCTCGAAAGTCAAAGAACATCATTCGTCGTTGTTTTTCACCAAGTTTCAACCCATTGGCTCTTCCTTTGAAGGAAATTGAGAGATTATGTTGCTTATAGACATAGCCCTCGTAGGGACAAACATACCTTTCGCAGATGCTCTATGATCCGGCAATCTATTTGGTCAGAATTGAAGAAAATCCAGCTATATGCCTTATATATCTCCTTGTTTTACCGGATGGCATGTCAGAATCTGCGCGGAAAGCCAAGAACAAAAGGGCATTCCTAGCATCGATCAATATATATGTGGAAATGATATTTCTCATAAAGGACAAGAAATTTTGGGGCAATCAGAAAAGCGACGAGAAAATGAAGTATTTTCAAAGACCGCCATAGAATGGACAGATGTTCACTAAAACGGTCATAATTTTGTCATTCGAGTTCGTGGTCGACCCATAAGTATCAAACAGCTCACAAGAAAGGCGCCGAATCCAAAAACTACTCCACGCTCCGCCAGAGGCCCGAGTACTCTCAAATTTACCCTTAAGCAGGACTTTTTGGCCCTCAAAGTCAAAGAACATCATTCGTCGTTGTTTTCAGCCAAGTTTCAACCCATTGGCTCTTCCTTTGAAGGAAATTAGAGATTATGTTGCTTATAGACATAGCCCTCTCGGTAGGGACAAACATACCTTTCTGCGAAGCTCTATGATCCGCAATCTCATTTGGTCAGAATTGAAGAAAATCCAATGCTATATGCCTTATTCTCTTGTTTTCGCCGGATGGCATGTCAGAACTCACGCGGAAAGCCAAGAACAAAAGGGCATTCCTGCATCGGTCAATATATATGTGGAAACGATATTTGCTCTATAGAGGACAAGAAATTTTGGGGCAATCAAAAAGCGCAGAAAAATGAAGTATTTTCAAGGACCGCCATAGAATGGACGATGTTCACTAAAACGGTCATAATTTTGTCATTCGAGTCCGTGTCGACCCATTAGTATCGAAATCTGCAAGCGAAGCGCAGCAAATCCGAAAATACTACACACTACCGCCAGAGGCCCGGAGTAATCCAAATTCAGCCTTAAGCGGACTTTTGGCCCCGAAAGTCAAAGAACATCATTCGTCGTTGTTTTCGATAAGTTTTGAACCCATTGGCACTTCCTTTGAAGGAAATTGAGAGATTATGTTCTGATAGACATTAGCCCTCGGTAGGGACAAACGCATTTCTCGCAGATGCTCTATGATCCGCAATCTCATTTGGTCAGAATTGAAGAAAATCCAGCTATATGCCTTATTCTCCTTGTTTTCGCCGGATGGCATGTGTAACTCATGCGCGGAAAGCCAAGAATAAAAGGGCATTCCCGACATCGGTCAATATATAGTGGAAACGATATTTGCTCTATAGAGGACAAGAAATTTTGGGCAATCGCAAAAAGCGACGAGAAAATGAAGTATTTTCAAGGACGCCATAGAATGGACAGATGTTCACTAAAACGGTCATAATTTTGTCATTCGAGTCCGTGTCGACCCATAAGTATCGAATCTGCGCGAAGCGCCAATCCAAAAATACTACACACTCGCCAGAGGCCCGAGTAACCTGAAATTCAGCCTTAAGCGTGACTTTTGGCCCCGAAAGTCAAAGAACATCATTCGTCATTGCTTTTTGAAAGTTTCAACCCATTGGCACTTCCTTTGAAGGAAATTAGAGATTATGTTTTATAGACATTAGCCCTCGGTAGGGACAAACGCATTCCGATGTCTATGATCCGGCAATCTATTTCAAATTAAGAAAATCCAGCTATATGCCTTATTTTTTTTGGATGGCATTTGGAATCATGGGGAAAGCCAAAAAAAAT
>JAHHZJ010008114.1:0-13852 GCA_021437245.1 Aegilops speltoides | reverse complement strand
TTTGTAAAGGGGTTTAGATTTTGTGGGAGGCTATATAACCCCTCCACCTCCTCTTCATTCGTGGAGAGGCCATCGAAGGAACCTACACTTCCAACTTACCATTTGAGAGAGATCCACCTACTCATGTGTTGAGACCAAGAATTACATTCCTACCATATGAATCTTGATCTCTAGCCTTCCCCAAGTTGCTTTCCACTCAAATCTTCTTTCCACCTGATCCAAACCTATGAGAGAGAGTTGAGTGTTGGGGAGACTATCATTTGAAGCACAAGAGCAAGGAGTTCATCATCAACACACCATTTGTTACTTCTTGGAGAGTGGTGTCTCCTAGATTGGCTAGGTGTCACTTGGAAGCCTCGACAAGATTGTGGAGTTGAACCAAGGAGTTTTTAAGGGCAAGGAGATCGCTACTTCGTGAAGATCTACCGCTAGTGAGGCAAGTCCTTCGTGGGCGTGCCATGGTCGGATAGACAAGGTTGCTACTTCATGGACCCTTCGTGGGTGGAGCCTCAGTGGACTCAGCAGGCCGTTACCCTTCGTGGGTTGAAGTCTCCATCAAGCGTGGATGTCGATACCACCACCTATCGAACAACGCCAAAAACAACTATGTCTCAATTGCGTTTGAATCCTCCAAACCCTTCCTTTACTTTCTTACAAGTTGCATGCTTTAATTTCCGCTGCCTATATACTCTTTGCATGCTTGCTTGAATTGTGTGATGATTGCTTGACTTGTCCTAAAATAGCTAAAATCTGCCAAACACTAAAATTGGGAAAAGGTTAAGTTTTTATTGGTCAAGTAGTCTAATCACCCCCCTCTAGACATACTTCAAGGTCCTACAAGTGGTATCACAGCTTTGGTCTCCATTTGCTTTGATTTTCATAGCTTTTGGTGGTCATAGCCTTGGTTTCACAACCTAGGAGAGTATGGCGTCTAGCGAGGGAAATTATCACCGTAGAGGTCCTTACTTTGGTGGTACTAATTTTGCTAGTTGGAAGCATAAGATGAAAATGCATATTCTTGGACATAATCTCGCCGTTTGGGCAATTATTTGTATTGGCTTGCAAGGTGAATTTTTGATGGAGAGAACCGAACCGTGAACTAATGCGGAAGAATTGAAGATGCTGTAATACGCTCAAGCATGCGATATCATCTTCAACGGATTGTGCCAAGAATTCAACAAAATCAGCCGTCTTGAGAATGCAAAGGAAATTTGGGATATCTTGATTGATATGAATGAAGGTCCGAGTCCGTCAAGGAATCCAAGTTGGATGTGCTCCAAAGTCAACTTGACAAGTTCAAAATGAAGGATGGTGAAGGTGTTGCTGAAATGTACTCTAGGCTTGCTCTCATCACAAATGAGATTGCCGGCTTAGGGAGTGAAGAGATGACCGACAAATTCATAATCAAGAAAATCCTAAGATCATTGGATGGAAAGTATGATACCGTGTGCACGTTGATTCAAATGATGCCAAACTACAAAGATCTCAAGCCAATGGAAGTCATTGGAAGAATTGTTGCTCATGAGATGTCACTCAAGGATAAGGAGGAACTTCACAACAAGTCAAGTCGTGCTTACAAAGCCTAAAGTGAAGCCCCCACATCATCAAGTGAGAAACAAACCTTCAATGAAGAATTGAGCTTAATGGTGAAGAACTTCAACAAACTCTACAAGAGTAGAAGCAAAGAAAGAAGCTCCAAGTCAAGGTCTTACAATGACAAGAGATCTTCTAATCGAGAGCGCAATTGCTACAATTGTGGGAGACCCGGAAACTATTCCAATGAGTGTACGGCATCCTACAAAAGAAGAGAAGATTCTCGAAGAAGAAGGAGAAAAAGAGAAGAATCACCACCAAGAGAGAGGAGGAGTAGAGATGATCGTTATGAATGAAGACCCTCACGGAGAAGCAAGGATTCGGAAAGGAAGGACAAGTCATCAAGGAGCTACACAAAACAAAGACATCAAGCTCATGTTGGTGAATGGGTTTCCGGCTCCGACTCGGCAAATCACTCCGAGAGAAGCTATCACTCGACTCACTATAATCAAGATGAAGGTGTTGCCGGTCTAGCACTTGTGTCAACCAACTCCTACAACATATTGGTTCACCAAATGAAGGTGTTGGAAGATGCTTCATGGCCAAAGGTCCAAAGGTAACACATCCACGAGTATGTTGATTTCAATAGTGATGAAGATGACTTGCTTGTGGATGATGATTTACTTGTTGACAACTCTAGTGATGAATACTATGATGAAATGTCAATTAATCATGCTAATAAAGATAAAACGAATGACAATGATAAGGAGAAGATTGAGCTTCTAACTAAAGAACTAAACTCTCTTATAGTTAGCTCATGAAACTATCTCTGAAGATCATCGAGAACTTTTAAGGGCTCATGAGAAGTTACGCTTTGAAAAGCTCAATCTTGAGCAAGAGCATGAGTTCTTAAAAGCAATCAATGATGATCTTTGCAAGAAAAGTTCTTCTTATATTGCCAAGCATTTACTCTTTTGTACTTACATGCCTCAAGTTAAGTCTAGTAACAAGTACAAGAAATATACTTCCTCTGTAGTAACAATAATAATGACAAATCCAATATTGTTGCTTCTAGTAGTTCTCTTGATTCCACTTATGATTCTCTTAGCCAAGTTACACTTGAGCAAGAAAATAGCTTATTGAAGGAATTATAGAGAAGGGTGTTACAAGAGCCTTGCGGGAGTAAGCAATTGAGGAAATTGTACGCAAGCAAGGAAGGCACGAAGAATCAAGGTGTTGGTCTTGAATGAAAGTTCAATGCCAATGGAGTTGAGGGAAGAAGATCAATACCCCAAGACGAAGTTTGTTCCTCAACAAGAGAAGTATGATCCTACTTCCTTCAAGGGAACACAAGCTCAAGATGAACTTCCACCACAAGACCCCAAGAACAAAGGCAGGACAAGCTTCAAGAAGAGATTGATGCATTTGAAGAAGCACCTAAAGCCTCGCTCAAGTGGGTTCCCAAGACTACATCAAGTTCTACTTCATCAAGTACAACTATAACTCCAAGGATTCCCATCAAGATGATGTGGATCCCAAGAAGAAGAACTAGAGAGTTCTTGAGGGTGACTCCGCCAACATTCTTCACTCATAACATTATGGCAAGAACAAGTGCAATCAACTTCCACATCTTGCACTAGTTCAAGGAGTCACAAACCCTCATATTGGTAAGGCAAGGGACAAGGTAACCTAATGATTTCATGGACATCATCTTGTGTGTGCATCACTCTATGTCTATGGATATTCTTGTTTGTTCCTTGTGGGACTAACCCATGTAGGTAAGTTGAAAGTGCAACGCACTCCATAGGATTGCTCCAAATGATCTACAACAACACTGAGCATCTACATCTTCAACACCTACATGAAGTCATCATCGACAAAACCCAAGGTTAGTTCATCCCTCTAAAGGGGGATCTCACATCTAGGGGGATCTTAACTCTAAGAATTGAGTCAAAGCAACCCTAATTGTGTGAACACATCAATGCATTATGTAAAAGTGGTAACCCCACTTGAGCTTAAACGATGAGTATGACCTATGATCAAATGTTCTCATTTGACTCCTAAGTCAATATACTCATATATAGATGACCTAGTCATCACCAATTGTTTGATAGACGCTAGAATTGGTTGTGCATGCTTTGCCACATATTTCATTTGCCATCTTATTATGTGAGCATGTTGGTGCATATTTTACTCATTCAAGGACATCCACTTGTTGTTTTGATTGTTTGGTTTCTTTTGTTTTTGCCAGTGGATGGACAAGAATGCCTAAGAACCTTCTTTAGCTATCTATGCTTTTATCATATCAAACTCTATTCATGCTACATCACAAAATTTGATCAAGTCGATTCGAACCACTCGTGTGAGGAGCACTTGAGTCCCCGATTCATCATAGACTTAAACTTCCAAAACCTCTTTGTGATTCTCGGTCTCGACCGATTCTCCATTTCGTCCTACCGAGATCACCAAGTTGATCTGAAGTTAGTCTCGTGCAACCGATTTGAACTTCGGTCTCACCGATTTGCTCTAACGAACAGTTATGCATCTCGGTGCCAGAGTTGTTCCACTCGGTCACACGCTGAGGTCGAGCATATATAGCCACGGCAAAATTTTGGAAATTTCTCCAAAACCTTCGCCTGCAATAGCTCGCTCTGCCATCGGAGGTCTCGGATCGCTCCTCGTCGCCAGAGCCACATGCGCTGGTCTCCGCCTTGCCAACGGATTTCGTCCCCACGCTGCCACCGTAGCAAGTCCACCGCCAAGTTAGGGTATGGACTTGATCTTTGTGCTATCCCGCGATTCCTAGCACATTGTATTTTTATTGAATCTTGCCACGATTGAAACTCTTCTCCACCAAAGTAATCCATAGATTAGATGAGATTCAAATTTTTGGGGTTAGGTTTCCACGAAACCATCTCGACCCACCGAGTTGAAAAACTCGGTCTCATCGATTTGGCTTATGCCATTGCACTAGTGACTCTTGGTCGACCGAGAATTGCTAATCGGTGACTGATTTGAGGATTCTGTGAAACCCTAGCGTCTCGGTGCCACCAAACTGGATCTGGTCCAACCGAGATCATCGCTTAGGTTCCAAACTGCTTCGGTATCACCGAGTTTGAAAATCGGTTGATCCAAATGCTTTATGGAAAACTAAAACTGAACTTTTGAATCATTCTTTTGCAAAATCTCCGATTTTGTGATGCTCATCTATTCTATCTCATCTATAACTCTTCACGGGTCAGCTCAGCTTTTGCAGATGTCGATCGAGTGACAGCCAACAGTCAAGAGCAGATGGACTTGAGTGAGGGCACTAGTCCCTCAACTACGATGAAGGGACGAAGTACTCTAGCTATTTGCCTAAGGCTGCTACTAGGCAAAGGAGGAAAAGAACTTCAGATTCAGAGGATGAAGATTACAAAGCGAGGAAGATGAGGCTACTTCCAAGAAGGTAGTTCTCAAGAAAGAATATGGCTCTGCACAGAGCACTAAACCAGGTCTAAAGAAGAAAGTTCCTGCCAAAAGGACACCAATGCCAAAGGCCAGAAAGTCCACTCAAGTGCCAGCTCAGGCTCAACCCAAAGAAGCACCTGAAAAGAAAGTCACTTCTTCCAAACCTCAGAAAGTCCCCACTAGTGAAATTATGAAGTTCACAATTGAGTCAGAGGATGATGGGGCTCAAGACAAGAAAAAGAAGAGAGCAAGAACCACAACTGCCAAGGTCCTTGAAAAGCCCTCTATGAGAAAAGATTCTAAAGAAGAGGAAGAGGATGCTGCACCAGCACCTAAGGCACCCAAGCTCATGGGAGATGCAATCAGATCAGGGGCTGCAACATCCAAGCCCAAGGAAGCACCCAAAGCTGCCTCCAAGGCCAAGCAAGTTCCAAAGAGGAATACTAGGAGTATTCCACCTACTGAGAAGAACAAGGCCCCAATGCCCAATGTTGCTGAAGATGAGGATGAACAAGGACATGTCTTAAGAAAGCTCAAGCCCAAGATATTAGACCACAATGATGCCCATCCTGTGGCTGAGGACATGAGAATCAGGAAGGATTCAAGGCTGAGACTGTGGAGGATGGAAGACCCATATGCTTCAAGAAAAAGAACTGTTGTTGACTACAGGTTCCATACAAAGGAACAGCAGGACTTTTATGAAACAATTCTATTGGACAAGAAGCCTATAGTCTGTGACATGAGGTGGGTCGACTGGACCTACATCAAGGACAACGAGCAGCACTATCCTGGAGTGCAAGAAAGGTTTGTTGCTTGTGGAGTTGCTGATTATGTTGGACATAAGTTCACCCACTGGAATGATGAGCTTATCATGCAGTTCTACTCCACAGCACATTTTTACCCAGATGGTAGAATTGTTTGGATGTCTGAAGGTACAAGGTACCAATCCACTGTTGAAGAATGGGCAAGTCTGATAAATGCCCCCAAGGAAAATGAGGATGACATGGACATTTATGCAAAGAAGAAGATGGATCACAATTCAATGGCTCACATGTACAAGGAAATCCCAGACAAGGCAGTAGAGACTCACAAGTTTGGATCAGTTCACTTTCTGCTATCAGGGTTGCCAACCATCAATTCGATCATGAGGCACACCTTATTGCCCAAGTCTGGTGACCATAACATGATCAGAGGGCATGCCATCAACATGCTGCATGTGTTTGATGTGCCACAGAAGTTCAAAGTCATGAGCCTGATGATTGAAACAATTAAGAGGACTGCAGCAGACCAGAAGAGGAGCTGTGGATATGCACCTCAGATTCAGGAATTGATCAACTCAAAGATGGGCACATGGAGATATCAGTTGGATAAGGAACATTTTCCACTTTGTCCAGACTTTGAGGACAATGAGGTTTTCATGAATGAAAATGATCCACAATCAGTTCAAGCTCAGGAGAAGAAGGAGAAGGCAAAGAAGGAGAAGGCTGCCAAGATACCAACTCAAGAGGAGGCATCTGTATATTTCTTGAAAACCAAACAAGAGAAACTTGCTTACTTGATAGCATCTACACTGAGGATTGAGAAGGGACTGGCCACCCTCACTCAGAATCAGGAGAGCCTTGAGAGAATCATGGAACTCAAGTTTCATGACCTTGATGTTAAAGTAATCTAGATTCAGCTGTAGAGCACTGAGGATGATATGCAAGAGAGGCAGGGCTAGACTACACAAATGTGTTTGCAGAGTGCCCAGAGCCCGAGGTCGCAGTGCAAGTGAGACACTAGAGCAACAACTTCAGACCAGCCACAACACCTACAGTTCATAGGCAACCAACTCCAGATCCACTCCAGCACCTCTACTTCAATCAAGCCTTCGTCCAAGCAGCTATCAGGACACCACCACCGTAAGATCAAGCCCGAGAGTCGATCTAGCACTATGCATTTTCTATGAACTTTTTGGTAACTTGTTGCCAAAGGGGGAGAAAAATGTATAGATCATAGGCTTCGAGAGAGTGTGTGTGTTACTTTTATTCTCTCTTGCTTTATTTGGTGGTTTTTCAAACTTTGTTTGCTTTTGGTTGAGATACTATGCTTGTGAGACATTGATGATCATGTGTTTGATCATAAGCTACACTTATGCATGTTTGATGATATTATCCTATCTATCTTATGTGATCATTCACTATGCTTGCTGATGAGTGCATGTATTCAATGTTTATTATTTTGAGCGCTCCACCAAGATGTATGTGACATGGAACAGTAACCCATGAGCCTAATTCTTTGTGCATTTGCAGTCCAAAGCAAATCTAAAACTATGCACAAATTTAGGGGGAGAACTTGCTTATCACATACTTCTCAAAGCGACGATGTTATTCAATCTTATTATCATTTGTTGAAGCTTTGATCTATGTTGTCATCAATTACCAAAAGGGGAGATTGAAAGTGCAATTGGCGTATCGGGCACGGGGTCCCGGACTTAGCCCTTATGGCTCAGGCGTGGCTCAAAGGAGGCCAGACAGGCCATCTTCATAAAGCAAGCTCAAGACCCCTGACGAGGCCAAGCTTGGGCGGACGACAAGGGCTTCTCAGCACCTCGTCAGCGGCTCATGAGGGCAGAGAGTTCAAGGCGGGGTACCTTACGAGGTGCCCATGCGCAAGCCATGAAGACCAAGGGCGCCAAGCGCAGCCCAAGATGTCCTCCTTTCCTCTTTGGTCAAGCAGCAAGCCTTGCCAGAGCATCAAGCAAAGGCGCCCATTTCGTGTAACAAGAATAAGACCATCCCAACGGTGGAGGAAGTCATTGTGGAGCCAGCGGCGACATCACAGAGCCTTTGATAGGCGAGACCAACTTTAGTCGATAAGTGTACCCGATGTTCCCTTCAAATGGCAATTGTTGGCACCCTTCCGCCAATATTTGGGAAGAGGCCGGGCCTTTGCCTATAAATAGGACTAGCCACCCCGGGTAGAGGCATCTGATCCTCACCAAGAAACCATAGATAGAGCGATTGAACCCTCCTAGCAGTTCACCGCACCAACCTAGAATGACCTCAGAGGCTGTTCTTCCTTGTATTATTCATCATCAGCCCAAGAGGCATCCACCACACCACACACTGGAGTAGGGTATTACACCACAATGGTGGCCAAACCTATAAATCTTGTGTCTTTGTGCGTTCCTTTTATTTAGGTCCAGCGATTGTGAGGAGGAGCTGATTGAGGGTTGGGGTGTTTTGGATCGAGCCATGAGCTACCATACCAAAAAATGGCGGAGCAGATAGGCGGCGCTTGGTTTGGTGCCAATTTTCCCTAACGCCAATTTTTTGGCCACCAGAATTTTTTTCAGCCCATGCGATGGCGAAAGGGGCGGCGGGGATTCCCGCCAATTTATTGGCTCGCCTCGCTTGTCGGGTATTCGGGCGGCAACCAAACACACCAACTCCGCACCCCCGGTTTTAACCCGGGTCCGGAACCCGAATACATTCGCGGCCAGTAGGGGTGCGCCAACGCCTTCCCATTTTTTTCTTCCCGACCACGAAATGTTCGACGCTGCCGGGCCAAGGCCGAGCCGTTTTCCCCAGCCCGATGGCCCCGGGCGAAGGCCCTTGCCTTGCACCGCTGAATGCCGCCACCGCCGGGGGGAACGAGCAACAAGCACGCCCCAAAGATCCGCCCAGGGCGGGACGGCCCACCCCACGCCTGCCACCCGCCTTTTCGCACGGCCCGCCTCCCCAATGGAGGCCGAAAGGCGCCATCGCGAAACGACCCCGCACCCCATCGACGACGCTTCAAAGGGAATGGTCAATGAGTCGCGAGCACGCCCCGCCCGGAGGCGCCGACCATCCTTCGCCAAGCACGCCCGGGCGCGGCGATGAAGCCCTGGGTGCCTCACCGCCTCCTCCAAGAAGGCGCTTAGCCCAAGGCCTCCCTGGGGAATCCCCCCAGACCACCCCAAGAGCAGAGCTAAGAAGTTTCGCCCCATGAGAAGCCGCCAGGCCTCCCGCCCAGACGTGGGACCGGGGCCAGCCTGCCCCGGGGCGATGGGGACCCGAGACCGTCACGCCTGGCCCCCCAACGGCAGGGTTGCCCCCACTGAAGGCGCAGGCCCACGGGGCCCCAAGTTCGCTGCACCGCCCTCCAGAGGCACGGCCGACTCGTGGAGTTCCTCCAATCTACGAAGTTGGGCATCGAGGCGCCAACGGAGACGAAAAGGTCATGGCGAACGGTTTCCATGGCGCCAAGGATGGAGCCCGACTGCTCCCCGCGGCCCGGCACGATTCTTCTCGACGATGCACACCCGCCATCGCCAACTCGGGATTTGACCGCCACCCGCCGTGAGCAATCGCCGATCAAAAACAGTAGGGAAACCCGCAGAATACATCCAGCTCAACAACGCCGCCAAGATCCCTGGGTAACGGGAGGCCATCATCTTCCTTTCTCCGACGGGGCGCGACCAAGATGAAGGAGGAGTGGGGATGAAGACTTGTGCACCCCTCGAGCGCAACTTGGCCCGCGCGCGGCGAGGAGGGGCACCTTTCCTCCTCGAGCCCCGCCGCGACCTCAAGAGAAGAAGCCCAAGGCCAAGGACGGAAGCCAAGGGGCTGCCGGCTCACGGCCGAGCCGAACCAAACGGGCGAGATCAGCCCAATCCTCCAAGGGCAGCCGTATTGCGGTACCAGACCTCCACACTCACAACACAAATGAATGCCAAGAGCCCGGCCGCGGCGGGAAGGGTCGCAGACCCCCGACCGAGCGCGGGCTACGGCCGAGGAGGAGGAGGAATGCGGACGAAGACCCGCCGCCAAGGGTGGCGCACCAACCTTGAAGAATCGCGGATGGACCCGCCGCGAGGGAGGCCGAGGGATCCCCCGGAGGATCGGCCGCAAGGGAACGCAGACTTCCCGCCCAGCCAAGAAGGAATAAAGACCATCATCAGACGAGGGGCTGGGGGCTTCGGAACCGCTGAATCGTCAGATCCCGGGCGGAGCTCAGCCCCTCCTCAACAAGATCTTCGCAGGTCCCGCCGGGAATGCAGCCCCCGCTCGAGGCCACACGCCTCTCGTGGTCAGCGCGCCATCACGCTCAGCCAGGATCAGCCAAGGCGCGCCAAGCAGGAGTCCTCCCGATGCTTTGTTCCCCAATCATCGCGAACGGCTACTCACCAGACCTCATCGACGACGGGCAGGGTTCAACGCCCCGTCTGGGAAACATTCAACAATCTTCAAGGCCCTTACAAAGCTTCAACCAACCAAGCCCTTCTCCGAGTCACCGACGGCTCCACGGTCCCGACGGGCAGGTCCGCTTCCGCACCTTCGGGCTCGCGATAACCACGGACCGAGCTCATCGACTTCAAGGCCACCCACATTCGCCCAGACAACGCCATACTGTACCGGCTCCTGTTCATGGTCAGAACTCCACCACGGCCTAACGCCTCAAGATGCCGGAAGGGCGGGTATCACGGGCCCACGAAGAGAGGACGCAGCAGGCTCCCGAGCGAGCCTTTCGTCGATCACCGAAGACCCAGATGAGAAGCCAGGAGGCTTCCCGAGGCCCCTCAAGAAGAAGAAGACATTAACCGCCCGACCCAGAGGCGGGCCTCAGGCCCGCTGCCGGGAGGAGCCTCCTTCCATCCATAGGAAGCCGCCGGGCGCCTCCTCAGTAGGCTCGAGGCCTCCCCGGAGGGCCCGACCCGCCAAGGTCACGAGGGAGGCGCTGGGCACCACGTGGAGGCGTGCTCAAGAACGCTTCCCTCAAGAAGGAGCAAGGCAAGGAGGGCCAAACCCTCGTGAGTTCGCTGCCAAGGCCATTCAGAGCTACAGGAGTCAAGGGTCATGAGAGGCAGCCGCCATCAGCCGTGGCCCCCCATCCAAAGCGAGGATGGTGGGCCGCGCTGCAATCAACATACCGTGGCTCAACCGAGCCGCCTCAAGAGCGCCTGCCCTCGCGAGTGGGACGCTGAGGGTCCGCCCACACTACGCAGCATGCCTTATGGCTGCCGAACGGGCTGCCGCACGCGCCATGAGGGCCATCTTGGAGGCTCAAGAGGTCGGCCGGCAGCCCCGGCGGAGATGGAGATGGCCCGCAGGGCCGCTAGAGCCTCCGAGCCTCCAGACGCCTGGCCGGGAGCTCGGAGGATTGGCTCCCATAGCCCACCGAGTCTGCCACCAACACCCCTTCGCCCCCAACATCATCAGTGACATCTTTTAAGTTTCTTTCCCGGGGAGGCCTTCGGTCAGATTATTCCTGTGGCCAGGTCCGTCCCTCGCATGTATCCCTTTTATTTCATGTCCTTAGCTCACCTTATTGGGGCGCCGGCGATCATCCCTGTGCTCGGCCTGCCCCAAAGCATGTACCCTTCTTGCATTTATCTTAGGATTATGCTTTAGATCCACCATGCTTGTTATTTGCGCCTTTTCTCCCCGGGTGTCGGAATCTTGCACGCTAGGGGGGTGGCATTGCGACCGGGCTCCTACCGCCTCCGCCCTCACCTCCGGTCTTGTCCATGGCAACGCGACCGCATGCCAAATGGTCGAGACCAGCCCGGAGCCGGACCCGAGGACGGAGTTTCACATCAACCCAAATTAGTAAAAGGTGCCCGAAAATCACGACCGGGCTCCCCCCTCCGCCCTCACCCCGGGTCTTGTCCATGGCATCGCGACCGCTGCCAAACGGCCGAGACCAGCCCGAGAGTCGGGACCAAGACGAGAGCACCGCATCCGCCAAATTCGGAACACACTCGGTAAGGCCCCGAGCCCTGAAGAAAGCGAATGCCCGGAAGCTTATCTTTTGGGAAAAGGCCCAGAGTCTGAAGAAGGCAATGCCCGTGAAGCTTATCTTTTGAAAAGTCCCAAAGCCCGGAAGCTTATCTTTTGGAAAAGGCCCGAGTTGAAGAAGGCGAAGCCCGAAGTTATCTTTTGGGAAAAGGCCCAGAGCCTATGAAGAAGGCGAATGCCTGTGAAGCCATCTTTTGGAAAAGGGCCGAGCGGAAGAAGGTGAATGCCTGAAGCTGCTGCTTTTGGAAAGGGCCCGAGCTGAAGAGGGATCCCGGAAGCTTGGCCTCAAGAAAGGCCCGAGCTCGTGAAGAAGGCAACGCCGGAAGCTCGCCGCCTGGGACACTCTCACGTAATAATGAGTTGGGCTATACACCCGGAGTCTCGGGGCCTGCCCCTCCCACGCCCGGCAGCACTTAGCCCGGTTCAAGACGCAAGACTAGACTAGGTGCCGGATGGCCTTTTTCATTTGCTTTCGTGACTAGTTATTCCCATTTGACCTTTTATCAAACTATCGCCATCTTTTGGTCCGTGGTTCCGGGCTTTTTCACTTCCCCGATTTCGACGGGTCCGGAGGCGGAAGCCCCGGAGCCCTCCGGAGCATTCCTACCCTATCGCCAAGTTTTCACGACCGTCCATAGGAGCCTTTACGGATCATGCCTCACGGGCAAGACAACGCAACACGGGCCCGGTGGTCGCCCCGCCAATGCCGGGTTTATTGGTAATGGGCGACGTTAAAAGAAAGACGGGATAACAAAAGCAAAGACAATGATTAACCGAACCCAAACCCTTTCCGGGCCACACATTCGCTTTTTGGCGCAGGAGAAAAGAAAGGAAAAGAACAAAGCAGTTAAACGCCCCTGCCGCCCTCTTGAAGACTCGAGCCACCTCCGAGCTCAAAGGACTCCCTCTGACTTCACCGGGCCCGGCGGCGAAAGGCGCCACCCTCCGCGGGCGGCATGGGGCTGGCCGCGGAAGAGTCACCACCAAGAAGAGGAAGCTTGAGGAGTCACGGCGCCGCCATCCCGCCCGCCCTTCCATCCACGCCGGGCTGAGTCCCTTGCCGGTCGCCGTTTTTAGGGCACCCCGCGGGCGGCCATCTTCCCCAAACACCACGAGAGGGTGGCGCCGCCCCATTTGAAGTGCAAGGAGACCGGGCGGCGGACCACACGCCCAAGCAAACGCTCCCAGCACGGGTCAGAACAGTTCCCGAGCAGAACCCCAGAGAAGCCCACGGCCGGCGCAGAGCCATCCGCTGAGCGAGGCCACCGGGCGCCATCTCGGGAGCTCGCCAGAGGAAGCCGAGCGAAGTCGGGCACCGGACGGTCTACCCCAACCATTTAATCCCAAGCCTGAGCATGGAGGGCGGCCGGGTCGACGGCCGGGCACGCCCGACCATGGCACACTCCGCCACGCGAGAGCCACCTGCGACCACGGGAACCGCCGAGGCCACAGGATGCTTAGGGCGACTCGACTGCCGGGGGAGAGGAAGACTGACCTGCGGCCTTTTTCCCCAAGGGCCAAAACTTCCTTGGTGGAGCCATGGAGAAGAAGGAGAAGCAAGAGGGGATAGGTGGAAGGGCACGGCTGCTCAAGATTTATAGCCCAACCAACCATCAACCTCCACGATCACAAGTAATCATGACCCGCTTTGCATGGGGACTTGTCGAATTTGGGTTACAAGGCGCCATGGGGAAGCGGAGTCGTTCGGTGTATTTTAAAGTAGGGGTACCTTATACCCGAACTTGTGCACGGGCACGAGCACTCGCTGGGCGGCTTGCGGCACCCGCCAAGACCTCCGCTATTTCCTATTACCGCCATTCAAGAACAAAGTATTAACTAAGAAGATAGGCCCCGGAAGAGGAGCTTGCCGGAAGGACAAGATCCCGCAAGAGAAGGTCGCCGAAGGCCAACCAAGGTGTTTAGAACTTACCCGGACGCTCGACGCCCCGGAAGGTTCGGACGACCGCAAGCTTGCCGGGCGTGAAAGAGAAGAGCCACGGCAGGCGCTGTCACAAGGCTGCCACCATGCACCCAAGCTCCAACGATCCAACGACGGGTCGCCCGGGACTATCTCAGAGCCGGCGGGCCCAGATACGGGCGAGGTG
>JAHHZJ010008113.1:0-16791 GCA_021437245.1 Aegilops speltoides | reverse complement strand
TTTCCAAGTCAAGATATGGAAAGCCAATACTATTAAAAGGGGTAAAAATTCGGCTCAAATCTTTGTTTATTCAAAAAAAATTTCTTAAACCCCAAAAAAGGCCCACCGATTCCAAACTCCCCCCAATAAAACCCCCACCCTAAAAACCCAAAAATTTTTTCCGATTCCAAACTCGGCCATTCCAAATTGGTGCCAAGCTTCAGACCTCAGACTCAAATCGGTGTCACCGAGATGAGAAAGTCGGTCCCACCGAGATTGGCAAACCCTAGACTTTGGAAGAATCGGTCTAACCGAGATTGTATTTTGGTCCCACTGAAAATCCTAACGCTCACAAGATTTGAACTTTCGGTCCGACCGAGTTGTCAACTCGGTCCCGACCGAGATTGCTCAAATGTGTAACGTTGGATTTTGTGTGGAGGCTATAAATACCCCTCCACCTCCTCTTCATTCGTGGAGAGAGCCATCGAAAGAACTACCACTCCTACCTTACATTTCGAGAAGAAAACTACCTACCCTTGTGTTGAGATCAAGTTGCTCCACTCCCACCATATGACACTTGATTTCTAGTCTTTCCAGTTGCTTTCCACTCAATCCTTCCTCCACCACAGCCCAAATCAGTGAGGAGAGTTGAGTGTTGGGGAGATTATCATTTGAAGCACAAGAGCAAGGAGTTCATCATCACCAACCCCATCTATTACCTTTTGGAGGGTGGTGCCTCCTAGATTGGTTAGGTGTCGCTGGGAGCCTCGCATGATGTGGAGTTGAACCAAGGAGTTTGTAAGGGCAAGGAGATCGCTTACTTTGAAGATCTACCCCGAGTAAGGCTAGTCCTCCGTATGAAGCCATGATGGCATAGACAAGGTTGCTTCTTCGTGGACCCTTCGGGTGGAGCCTCCGTGGACTCGCAGCTGCTATTCTCCGTGGGTTGAAGTCTCCATCAACGTGGATTGACGATAGCACCACCTATCGGAACCACGAGAAAAATCTCCTGGTTCCATTATGCTTGCTTTCTCCTCCTCTCATTTACTATACATGCAATTTACTTTCCGCTGCCATATCTCTAGAATTGCATGTAGGGTGATACTTGACTTGGTTATCATTGTGAACTTGCTAAGAAACTACTCCAATCAAAAGGCAAAATTTTTGTTGTCAAGTAGTCTAATCACCCCCTCTAGACATACTTCCGAACCTACAAGTGGTATCGAGCTTTGGTCTCCATTGGATTGGTTTCATTGCATTGACTCCATAAGCTTGGTTTCACAACCTAGGAGAGTATGGCGCCTAGTGAGGGTAATTTTCAGAGAGGTCCTTACTTTGATGGTTCAAACTTTGCTAGTTGGAAGCATAAAATGAAAATGCATATTCTTGACATAACCTCGCCGATGGGGCATTATTTGTGTTGGCTTGCAAGGTGAGTTCTTCAAGAAGGAAAAGTTCCGGATCGCAAGCATCGGATGAGTTCGGATGTTACGTACAATGCTCAGCTTGTGACATTCTCTTCAATGCTTTGTGTCCCGAGGAGTTCAACAAGATCAGCCGCCTTGAGAATGCAAAAGAGATTTGGGATACGCTATGTCTAAATGCACGAAGGTACCGAGTCCGTGAAGGAATCAAAGCTAGATGTTCTTCAAGGTCACTTGACAAGTTCAAGATGAAGGAAGGTGAAGGAGTCGCTGAAATGTACTCTAGGCTTGCTCTCATCACCAATGAGATGGCAGGCTTAGGAAGCAAGAAATGACCGAATCGATTCATCATCAAGAAGATTCTCGAGCTTTGGATGGAAAGTATGACACCGTGCACTTTGATCCAAATGATGCCAAACTACAAAGATCTCAAGCCTACCAAGTCATTGGAAGGATTGTTGCTCATGAGATGACACTTAAAGATAAGGAAGAGCTTCACAACAAGTCAAGTGGTGCTTATAAAGCCGCAGCTGAAGCTCCCACATCCTCAAGTGACAAGCTAGTTTCCAATGAAGAGATAAGCCTAATGGTGAAGAACTTCAACAAATTCTACAAGAGTAGAAGCAAGGAAAGAAGCTCAAAGTCTAGATCATATGATGAAAGGAGATCTTCTAGTCGGATCGAAATCGCATAATTGTGGAAGACCCGACACTACTCAAATGAGTGTTCGACTCCCCACAAGAGAAGAGAAGAATCTCCAAGAAGAAGAAGCTCAAGAGAAGAGTCGCCTCAAAAGAAAGAAGAGTAGAGATGATCGTATGAACGAAGATCCTCTCTGAGAAGCAAGGATTCGGAAAGGAAAGACAAGTCATCAAGGAGCTACACAAGAAGAAAACATCAAGCCTATGTTGGTGAATGGGTTTCCGCCCGACCTCGGCTAATCACTCCGAAAGAAGCTATCACTCCAACTCCGAATACAACAAGATGAAGGTGTTGCGGTCTTGTCTCGATCCTCCAACTCCAACTCCTATGACATATTTGATTCACCAAATGAGGGAATTGAAGATGCTTCATGGCAAAAGGCCCCAAGGTATCACATCCTGAGTTTATTGACTTTGATAGTGATGAGGATGACTTGCTTGGTGAAGATGAGCTTACATGATAAATCTAGTGAGCTTAGTAATGATGAACATGCTAGTAGTCTTTATAGTCGAGATGAGTCGAATGACAATGCTATGAAGGAGATTGAGCGTCTAACTAAAGAACTAAACACTCTTAAGTTAGCTCATGAAACAACTCAAGAAGATCATAGAGAGCTCCTAAGATCTCATGAGAAGCTACGCTTCGAGAAGCTCAATCTAGAGCAAGAACATGAGTTTCTAAAAGCTATCAATGACGATCTTCGAAAGAAGAGTTCTTCATATCTTGCCAAACGACTTCTCTTGTCTAATTTCTTGCCACCTATCAAAACTAAGCATGACAAACATAAGAAAAATTCTTCATCTAGTAGTAACAATAATTATGTTAAATCAAATGTTGTTACTTCTAGTAATTCTCTTGATTCCACTAACAATGTTTCAAGCCAAGTTTCACTTGAGCAAGAAAATAGTCTATTGAAAGGGATTATAGAGAAAGGTGTCTACAAGAGTCTTGCCGGAAGCAAGAGCTTTGAGGAAATTGTTCGCAAACAAGGAAGACACCGAAGAATCAAGGAATTGGTTTTGAGCGAAAGTTCAACGCCGAGGGTGTTGAATGGGAAGAAGGTCAATATCCCACTCCAAAGTTTGTTTCTCAAGAAGAGAAGTATGATCCTACTTCTTCAAACGAGGAACAAGCTCAAGATGACCTTCCACCACAAGACCACAAGCTAAAAGGCAAGGACAAGCTTCAAGAGGAGATTGATGCATTCATTGAAGCACCCAAGGCCATGGTCAAGTGGGTTCCCAAGGCAACTTCAAGTTCTACTTCAACAAGCTCAACTACTACCCCAAGGATTCCCATCAAGATGATGTGGATCCCGAAGAAGAAGAACTAGAGAGTTCTTGAGGGTGACTCCGCCAATATACTACACTCATATTCATTTTGGCAAGGACTTGTGCAATCAACTTCCACATCTTGCACTAGTTTATGGAGTCACAAACCCTCATGTTGGTAAGTCAAGGGACAAGGTAATCATTGCTTTCATGGACATCATTCATTGTGAACTTCAATCTATGTCCATGGATATTCTTGTTTGTTCCTTGTGGGACTAACCCATGTAGGTATTGAAAGTGCCCGAATCCAAAGGATTGCTCCCAACTCTTGATAATCTTCATCAACTTTGAGCATCCACATCTTCAACATCTACATGAAGTCTTCAACGACAACCCAAGGTTAGTTTGACCCTTTAAAAGGGGTTCTCACATCAAGGGGGAGCTTTGCTCTAAAGAAATGAGCTAAAGCATCTTCTAATGATGTGAACACATTAATGCTTTATGGAAAAGTGGTAACCCCACTTGTGCTTAAACGATGAGTATGACCTATGATCAAATGTTCTCATTTGACTCCTAAGTCAATATACTCATATATAGATGACCTAGTCATCGCCAAATTGTGTGCTAGCTGTTAGTGTTTTGTTTGTGCATGTTTGACACATATTTCATTTGGTATCTTATTGTGTGAGCATGTTGATGCATGATTTTATCCATTCGAGGACATCCATTTGTTGCTTTGGTCTTTTGGATATTTTCTTTTCGACCAAATGGATGGACAAGAATGCCTAAGTTCCTCCCCTAGCTATCTATGCTTTCTTGTCTCAAACTCTATTCATGCTTATATCACAAACTTTGAACAAGACTTTTTCGATGCACCGAGGAGGAGCACTCGAGCCACCGATCCGTCAAAAGCCTAACTTCCAAAACCTTTCTAGTACTTTCGTCAAACCGATATACTCAAATCGATGCATCAAATCACTTGATTGATCTAGGTTTTCACCTCGGTGAAACCGAAGTTTCAAATTTCGGCGTGATGGCGTGTGTAATCGCACGCAGCTAACCATCTCGTCCCACCGAAGTTTTCAAACTCGGTCCCACCGATACCGGCGGGTATATATACGAGGACGAGCGTGATTACTTCTTCAAACGCTTCGCCTCAAACCCTTAGCTGCCGCCTTTGGTCTCCGGATCGCTCCGCTGTCGCTCAGGCGCCGCTGGTCTCCATCGCCAACGGTCCTTCGACCGCACTGCTAGCCAGAGTGAAGCTCCACCGATTGGGTGAGTTTCATCCTCTCGTGTTCCAATCGCTGATTCTATGCACGATAGGCGTGCTATGTTTTTGCCAAGATTGAGATCTCCCTATCCAAGCTTAGGTCATAGAACAAATTTCGAGTGAAAATTTTAGGTTAGGTTTCACGAACACATCTCGTGTGACCGACATCGATTTTCGGACGACCGACTGGCTCGGTCATTGTGACCGCACTTTTCGTGAAACCGAAGTTGTGCAAATCGGTAAGACCGAAATGAAGATTCAGTGAAACCCTAGTGTCTCTGCCAGATCAAACCCATTTCGTCCAACCGAAAGTGGTGTATGTGGTCTCTTAGACGCTTCGTTTCACCAATTGATAGACTGGCCGACCGACATGTATTCTCGGAAAACCTAAAACTAAAGTTTGAACTCATTCTTTTGTAAAATCCTCGCAGCTTTGTGATAACTCTTCTATTCTGCCTATACCTATTCTTTTCACAAGTTGTCGATATGTCCAAGGAAGTGATAGTCTAACAGGTCCGAGATGCCGCTGAGATTCCGTAGGACCACAAGTCCGTATAAGCAGCTTTTCAGATGATGGAGAGAGAAGCACTCCAAGTGGATCGCTCGCACGCCACCGTGGTCGGAGGAAGAGAAATTCAGATGAGGAAGATTCAGACTTCATTGTCGATGAGGAAATAACTTCAAAACCTAAAAGGCAAGTGGTTGCCAAGAGCTATCAAGGGAAACATTCAAAGAAAGGCACAAGCAAGTGGTAAATCCTTCCTGTCACGTAAGCTCAAGATGGAAGAAACTCCAAAGAAGATCAAGAAGACTTCCAAGAGGAAGAGGAAAGTTCATGAAGAGATCACGATGATGATGATGATTCGATGAGGAAGCACCTCACCTCCTCGTAAGGGTTGATGGGAGATGCCATCGTAAGGTGAGCACCTCCAAAAGCTAAGCCTTCAGCTCCAAAGAAGGCAGCCCAAGCCAAACCAAATGCCAAGCCAAGAAGACTGTGAGGAACATACCGCTCAGAGAAGAAGAAGGACAATGTGCCACCGCAGAATCGATGATGAGGCTCATGTTTTGCTCAAGCTCGCATGTAAACCGCCAGCTCATAATGAAGCTCATCCTCGAGCTGAAAATATGAAGGAGAGAAAGGACAAAGGACTCAAGCTATGGAGGCAAACAGATCCATATGCCAGCAGGAGAAGAACAGACTGACTCAAGATTCCACACTAGAGAGCAACAAGACTTTTATGAGACAAGGTCATGGACAAGAAGCCAATTGTTGCGACACCGATACGCTGATCGAATACATCGACAGTGAAGAGCAGAGACTTCTTCCCACATGTGCATGAAAGCTTCACCGCGGGATTGCAGATTTCGTTGGTCGAAATTGACCGCCTCGAACGATGAGATGATCATGCGCCTATGCCACCGCACACTTCTATCCAGATGGGTGATTGTATGGATGATGTAAGGCGTAGATTCCATTCTACAGCTTGAAGAATGGAGAGCGTGTAATGCACCTGCTTCAAGGAAGATGATATTGATGTGTATGGCATTCAAGAAGAATCACGAGTCAATGAAGAACATGTATAATGAGGTTGATGAGAAGGATGTAGAGATCCGAAGCTTGGATCAGCCTACTATCTTCGTGCAGGTCTCCCAACCACCAACACCATTCCGAGGCATACATTGATGCCTAAGTCGGGACCACCGCATGATAAGAGGGTACTCTATCAACATGCTGCACATTCTAGATCGAAGACACCTTTTAAGGTGATGGACCCGATAGTTGAGACTATCAAGAGGACAAGAACACCGTAAGAGGTCGTGGGTTTGCTCCGCATATTCAGATGCTCATCAATGCCAAGTTTGGCACGGACACCTACCGTTGGATAGACCCCACTTGCCACCGCACATTAACATGAGGACAACGAGGTTGTGATGACCGAGAATGCTCCCACATCCGTAGAAGGACATGCTAAGTCCGAAGTCGCTAAACAAGCTAAAGCCGAGAAGGAAGCAAGAAGAAGCCCAAGAGCGCAGGTAATTCTTGAAGCCACTCGAGAATTGAGCTACGCCGCCAAAGATAGTGCAATCTCAGAGAGCCTTGAGAGGATAGTTGAGGATAAGTTCCATGCTCGACGCTGTCGATCAAGTGCGAGTCACCGCCAACAAGCTTGATGCAGATATCGAGGAAGCTAAGAGGAGAAGGCGAACTCATGAAGGAGATGGAAGGTGACATGGTCCAGATGACTATGAGCACTCACATAAGCCCACAAAGCCCAGATCACCGCTATTCCAAAGGTCGATCCTGTATTACTACATCAAGACCTCCCACAGACTCCATGCACTCCAGCCCACAGACTTCAGCAAGTTGCAGATGCAGCTATCTCCACTCCATCGACACGCACAGAGCCGCCACAGAGTCCCGAGTGACGATTAGCTCTATACCTTTCGAACTTTTTGGTAACTTGTTGCCAAAGGGGAGAAATTGTATAGATCATAGGGCTTCAGAGAGAGAGTGCTCTGCTTTTTGCTCTTTCGCTTATGGTTTTCCTTGAGATACTTTTGAGTTCTTTGAGATACTTGTGTCTTGATACTACGCTTGTTTCTATCTTGATGAGTGCTTGATCATACTGTGCTTAATGTGTGCTTGATGTCTATCATATTCCATTCATATCTTGTATGATCATTTACTCATGTCTTGGTGTTTGGGCATGTTATTCATTCTTATCATTTTGTGCGCCCACCAAGATGTATGTGACATGGAAGAGTAACCCATGATCCTAATCGATTGTGCATTTGCATTCAAACGCAAATCTTAAATAATGCACAAATTTAGGGGAGCTCTTGCTTATCACATACTTCTCAAAGCTTATTTATGTTATTCATTGATTATATCATTTGTCGGTTTTGATCTATATGTTGTCATCAATTACCAAAAAGGGGAGATTGAAAGTGCAACTAATCCCTGGTGGTTTTGGTAATTAATAACAAATATATATCATTGAACTAATCATTTCTTGAGAATATTTCAAAGTTCAAGATATGGGAATGGCAATGACCGATGATGTGGACCCTCAAATGCTAAGGCAAACATTGGCAAAAGCTCAAGACTCCATTTTTGGTTTAGTGATCCAAGATCACATTGAGTCCATAGGAAAGCCAATACTATTAAAAGGGGTGAGGTTATGATGATGATCCGTTGCTCTAAAGTGCTTAGTGATTTATCTCTCAAACAATCAGCAATCTTTCATTCCAACATAAACCCATAAGTAATCTCGGTCCCACCGATTCCAAACTCACCACACCGAGATGAACCACCTCACCATATAGCCAAACCCTAAGAATCTCGGATTTTCCGATTCCAAACTCGGTCATTCCGAATTGGTGTTGCAAGCTTCAGACCTTCAGACTCAAATCGGTGTCACCGAGATGAGAAAGTCGGTCCCACCGAGATTGGCAAACCCTAGACTTTGGAAGAATCGGTCTAACCGAGATTGTATTTTCGTCCCACCGAAAATCCCAACGCTCACAAGATTTGAACTTTCGGTCCACCGAGTTGTCAACTTCGGTCCGACCGAGATTGCTCAAATGTGTGTAACGGTTGGATTTTGTGGAGGCTATAAATACCCCTCCACCTCCTCTTCATTCGTGGAGAGAGCCATCGAAAGAACTACCACTCCTACCTTACATTTCTAGAAGAAAACTACCTACCCTTGTGTTGAGATCTGTTGCTCCACTCCCACCATATGACACTTGATTTCTAGTCTTTCCAAGTTGCTTTCCACTCAATCCTTCCTCCACCACAGCCAAATCAGTGAGGAGAGTTGAGTGTTGGGGAGATTATCATTTGAAGCACAAGAGCAAGGAGTTCATCATCACCAACCCCATCTATTACCTTTTGGAGGGTGGTGCCTCCTAGATTGGTTAGGTGTCGCTGGGAGCCTCCGCCATGATGTGGAGTTGAACCAAGGAGTTTGTAAGGGCAAGGAGATCGCTTACTTCGTGAAGATCTACCCCGAGTAAGGCTAGTCCTCCGTGGGCGAAGCCATGATGGCATAGACAAGGTTGCTTCTTCGTGGACCTTCGTGGTGGAGCCTCCGTGACTCAAGCAGTGCTACCTCCGTGGGTTGAAGTCTCCATCAACGTGATTGACGATAGCACTCACCTATCGGAACCACGAGAAAAAATCTCCGTGTTCCATTATGCTTGCTCTTCTCCTCCTCTCATTTACTATACATGCAATTTACTTTCCGCTGCCATATCTCTAGAATTGCATGTAGGGTGATACTTGACTTGGTTATCATTGTGAACTTGCTAAGAAACTACTCCAATCAAAAGGCAAAATTTTTAAGTTGTCAAGTAGTCTAATCACCCCCTCTAGACATACTCTCCGATCCTACACACTCATTGTCACAAAGCAAGGGAACATGTCTCACATGTATCCCATAATCCTTAAGCGCTTGTGTCATCCACAAGAATTGAGCACAACATGAACCAGCAGCAATATATTCTGCCTTCAGGCAGGATAATGATATCAATTTTGTTTCTTGGAGGACCAAGATACAAGGATCACCAAGGAATTGACACGCATCAAGTTGACTTACTATCAACCCCTCACCCGATAGTCCGAAGTCGAATAGCCAACAAGGTCTGAAAGAGGCCTCTTAGCATACCAAATGCCAAAGTTTGGTGTGTATCAAATATCTCACAATTTTTAACAGCTTTAAGATGACATTCTTTAGGGGCTGCTTGATATCGAGCACACATGCATACACTCAACATTATGTCGTGACGAGAAGCACGTAGATATAGTAGAGAACCAATCATAGATCGGTAAACCTTTGATCGACGGTTCTCCATCTTTGTCATGTCATTATGTCCACTTGTAGGCATGGGAGTTCTCATACCTTTGCTTTCTTGCATGTTGAACTTTGAAGAGATCCTTGGTGTACTTTTGTTTGTGAGACAAAGGTACCCTCCTTAGATTGCTTGATTTGCAACCCAAGGAAGAATTTGAGTTCACTCATCATGGACATCTCATACTTCTCCACATGAGCTTTCCAAACTTCTCGCTAAAATGAGGGTTAGTTGAACCAAAGATAATATCATCAACATATATTTGGCACACAAATAGTTCACCATCAACCCTTTCGTGAATAGCGCTGAGTCTATTTTTGCAATCTCAAATCTTTTTCAAGAAGAAAGCTAGTCAAGATTTGTACCAAGCTCTAGGAGCTTGTTTAAGACCATAAAGAGCTTTGTGCAACTTGTAAACATGATTAGGCTTTTTAGGATTCACAACCGGAGGTTGTTTCACAAATACTTCCTCTTCAATTTCACCATTTAGGAAAGCACTTTTGATATCCATTTGATAGAGAGTAATATCATGGTGATTGGCATAAGCAAGAAGAATGCTAATGGACTCAAGTCTAGCAACGGGGCATAGGTCTCACCATAGTCCATACCTTCGACTTGTGTGTAACCTTGAGCTACGAGACGAGCCTTGTATGGATGACTTGTCCATCTTCATCTTGCTTGTTCAAACACCCATTTGGTTCCAATGACGCTTTGATCATCCTTGGGCTTTCTACCAAAGTCCATACATTGTTCCTCTCGGTTGTGAAGTTCTTCGCATAGCGCTCACCCAATCCGGTCTTCAAGTGCTTCTTCTACCTTCATAGGTTCAATACTAGAGATAAATGAGTAATGCTCACAAAAGTTAGCTGTTTAGTTTTAGAGCGAGTGATTCTCCTGAGTCGATGTCGCTCATCATTTGTTCCACGGGATGATTTTTCTTGACTCTTGCTCGACTCGGATAGCTTTTGTGTGGTTGTACTGAGCTTCCTCATCATCCTCATCTTCCTCTTCTTCTTCATTGTTGTTGGTGTTGTCTTGAGGCGGTGGAGAAGGAGTTGTGGTGGATCTTCTTGTTGCACTTCCTCATCTTGGTGAGTTCCACTTGTGGAGGCCTCCATGTTGCCTTTGAGGTTCATCTTGCCGTGAGGTAGGGGGCTCCACATATGTAGATGAGGTACTCTCCTTCACTTCCATGGGACGGATCTTTCCAATAGATAAATCTTGGATGGCTTCCGATGGGTCCTTGTCTCCTACATCAATAGGCATTTGCTCTACTTATGAGCTATTAGATTCATCAAACTTCACATCTATCGCCTCTTCAACCTTTCGGTGAAATTATTGTAGACACTGTAGGTGTGGGAGTTTGATCCATAACCAAGGAAAAGCCTTCATGAGTTTTAGGAGCAAATTTAGACCGACGATGCTTATCAAGGATATAGCATTTCAACCAAAGACACGAAAGTATCCCACTTGGGGTTTGTTACCGTGAGGAGCTCAGATGAAGTCTTGCCGAGGAACTTATGAAGATAAAGCCTGTTGATAGCATGACAAGTCGTCCTCGACGGCTTCCCCCAAAAGTGCTTCTGTCTTGTATTCATCAAGCATCGTTTTGCCATCTCTATGAGCTGCTCGGTTCTTCCTCTCAACAACTCCATTTTGTCGAGGAGTGTACGTAGTCGAGAACTCATGTAGAATCCTTCCTCATCGAGAAAAGAGTCTACATTGAGTTCTTGAACTCCGCTCCATTGTCACTCCGAACTTTCTTGATCTTCACCTCAAATTGATTTTGGGCCTTTCGCAAAGGTTTTGAAGATTCTTCGAACTCGCGATTTGTCATCAAGGAAAAATACCCACGAAACTGGAATAGTCATCAACTATAACTAGACCAAAGGAGTTACCACCAAGGCTTTTGTAAGCATTGGGACCAAGAGATCCATATGAAGAAGCTCAAGCGTCTCCTTGTGGTCATGATGTTCTTCACGGATGACTTCCACCTACTTGTTTTCCCGCCTCGACAAGCACTACAAAGTCTATCTTTGTCAAAGAGAACATCTTTAACGCCAAGAATATGATCACCTTTGATTAGCTTATCTAGATTACGATACCAACATGTCCAAGCCTTCTATGCCATAACCAACCTTTAGCGGATTTAGCAATGAAGCAAGCTCTAGGTTGGGCTTTTTAGTGAAATCAACAATATATAGATCACCTCTATGGATACCGTAAATGCCATGTTATGATTGTCACGACTAAAGACTTGGCAATCTACTTCGTGAATAACACATTGAATCCAAAGTCGCTAATCTAGACACGGAAAGTAAATTGTATCCAAGTGATTCTACAAGCATGACATTTTGAATAGAGCTATCATGAGATATGGCCACCTTACCAAGGCCAAGTACCTTACCCTTGAGTTGTCTCCAAAAGTCACATACTTGCATGGACCATCGCTTTTGCAAGCTCTCTAAACATGTCTTCGCTCCGTCATGTGATCGGTGCATCCACTATCAAGAATCCACTCTTTTCCGCCGGATATGTAGTCTCTCGATTTGCCATAAGATTGAGACTCTTCATGATCTTGTCAGCTCTGTGTCCTAATCGAGTAATCATCATCATGCTCATGCTCATCATCATATTGACCCATAGATTGTTCATCATCAACACCTAGGTCAATTTGACAACAACTTGCATTAGTTTTGTCAATGTGACAATAATCATCGGAATGCAATACAAGAGCATTTCTAATTAGAGCATTGATAAGACAAGGATCACCCTTCTTTTTCATAAGATCATAAGCTCAAAGAAGCATTTATCAAAGTTGGGATCATTAGGGCGATCATATCAAACTCAATAGTCTTGTATAGAATTTCATCAAGACCTCTCAAAGAGTAGTCCGATAAAGTTCTTCCAAGAACTTCCACATAGCATAGGCGCACTCAAGTTTGTAACGAGCTTACAAGTTATCGGGCAACCTCTAATGATAAGATTTACAGTTCTAAGGTTACGAAGCAAATCAAGCTCTTCATCCATGGTAGGGTGCAAGGTCAAATGGAGGCACATATGGGGTTTCAACTATATTTAGCAAGTTGTATGTCTTAAAGATAATAAGCATTTCAATCCTCCACGAGTTATAGGACACTCCATTAAGAATAGGCACTCTATGGCTAACACTCCCAAACGTAGACACGGCCCATCTTCCTCCAATGGTGTGTAAACCAAAGCAATGGAGACCAGAGCTCTGATACCAATTGTAGGATCGAAGAAGGTGAGAGTGTCTAGAGGGGGGTTGATTAGACTACTCGACAAGATAAAAATTCTGTCTTTTATCAAGGACAGATTTTGGCAGATTTTGCATAGCACACAAGTCAAGTAGCACACTACACATGCAATTCTAGAGTATGGGCAGCGGGAAGTAAATTGCACAAGTAGTAAAGAGAAGTGGAGTAGATCAAACGCAATTTGAGACGCGGTGATTTTTCTCGTGGTTCCGATAGGTGGTGCTATCGCATTCCACGCTGATGGAGACTTCAACCCACTGAGGGTAACGGCCATGAGAGTCCACTGAGGGCTCCACCCACTAAGGGTCCACGAAGAAGCAACCTTGTCTATTCCATCATGGCCTATGCCCACGGAGGGCTAGCCTTACTCGGGTAGATCTTCACAAGCAGGCGATCTCCTTGCTCTTACAAACTTCTTGGTTCAACTCCACATCTCGACGGAGGCTCCAAGCCACACCTAACTAATCTAGGAGGCACCACCTCCAAAAGGTAATAGATGGTGTTGATGATGATTAACTCCTTGCTCTTGTGCTTCAAATGATAATCTCCCCAACACTCAACTCTCCTCACCGATTTGGCTGTGGTGGAAGAAAGGATTGAGTGGAAAGCAACTTGGGAAGGCTAGAGATCAAGCTTCATATGGTGGAGTGGAGCAACTTGATCTCAACACAAGGGTAGGTAGTTCTCTCGTAAATGTAAGGTAGGAGTGGTAGTTCTTTCTCGATGGCTCTTCCACTAATGAAGAGGGGTGGAGGGTATTATAGCTTCCACACAAAATCCAACTGCTACACACATTTGACCAATCTTTGGGACTGAAGTTGACAACTCGTGAGACCGATAGTTCAAATAATGTGAACGTTGGGATTTTTGTGGACCGAAAATACAATCTCTGTTAGTCCGATTCGCGTAAAGACAAGAGCTTTCCAATCTCTGGGACCGATTTCATCATCTCGGTGACACCGATTTGTCGATGTATGTACATGTAAGCTTGGTAACTCAAGTTTCGTGAGACCGAGTTCGTAATCGGAAAATCCGAGTTTTCTAGGGTTTGGCTTTATGGCTGAGGTGGTTCATCTCTTGCAGATGAAGTTTGGAATATCGTGGGACCGAGATTACTTATGAGTGTATATGGCGTGAAAGTTGCGATAGTTTAGAGATGTATCACTAAGCACTTGAGCAACCAGATCATCATCATAACCTCATCCCCTTTAATAGTATTGGCTTTCCTATGGACTCAATGTGATCTTGGATCACTAAACCAAAATGGAGTCTTGAGCTTTTGCCAATGCTTGCCTTAGCATTTTGAGGGTCCACCTCTTCATTCCTTTTGCCATGCCAATGTGATTGAACTTCCAAACATACTTGATAAAAGCATTAGTCCAACCACAAAGTATGTTGTCATTAATTACCAAAACCACCCAGGGGCAAATGTGCTTCAATCTCCCCTTTTGGTAACTGATGGCAACACACTAAACAAGACATCAAAGCTACGAAAGAAAGATGTAATTATCATGAAAGCTTGACAAACATGTAGTACATGTGCTCCCCTACAAGTGTGCAAGATTTTCATAGATTATGGTTTTGGACTACCACAAGCACACAAGAGAGAAAGGCAAGATGTGCTACATGCAGCTTTTGTCTATATGCATCGAAAGCGTATGAAAAGAAGTGAGTGATAATGTATATATGCATGGTGATTTCTTGCAAACAAGTATTCACAAGCAAGTCACCATCATGCACATTCTCAAAGTGTATATACTTACCTTGAGGTTCCTTGGCATTGTACCAAGAAATAAACTTGGGAAAACAAGGTTAGATAACACAAGAGTATTTCTTCAACCAACTGCAAGAACATCAAGAGTACCAAGCCAGGGATGACATGTAAAGAGTGTCTCATATTGAGCACAAGCTTGAATCAGCAAACATGTCTCCTAAACTAAAAGATTTTCAATGAACTCGAGAGATTTTGCTTTCCATAAGATATCAATTGTGAAGGTTCCTCTCCTTTGAGTTGTCTCTAGATCAAGGGGTTTGATGGAAAGAGCAAAATCAAAAGAATGATGCCAAATGAGAATGATGCCAATTGTAATGTCCAATGAAACACTGCAAGAAATTCTCTTATAGGAAAAACATTGAAGCTTTGATGTGATTCTCTCCCCTTAAGGTAAGATTGTCTTCTTCTCCCCTAAATCTTCTCTTCTCCCCTAAGTCTTCTCCCTTGACATCAAGTGCCAAAAGGACAAAGAAACTAGGAAGGTCGAAGATGGAAAGAAGTGGATCCTTAAGAATCACAACAGGGAATCAAAACATGCATAGAGAATCATTGAGTGGAGCTGCAGTAATATGATATCCTCGAAGAAATAAATCGGTGACACCAATTAAGATGGATCTGGGTCGAAAGTCGTGGACTTAGGGCGATCCTTTCGGTCGATCTAAATATTTAAGTTGGTGACGCCGAGTTTAATTCCAAGGAAATACAAATAATTCGCTCACTTTATGCAGGAATGTTTCAAAGAATTTGCAATGAATTTGTGAATGATTTTCGAGGAATTGATCGAGCCGTAAGGATATTCACAAAGATGTAAGAATAGAAATAAAAAGATTCCTAGATGAAGTTTTTTTAAGAAAACTTAATGAGAGAACATAAGAGAAAATAGAAAGACTCCAAAACATATGTACTTCATCTAGATAAGGGTCGGCGATAAAGTCAACTATGTTTGAGTATTTTGACTTAGGAGTCAAATGAGAACATTTGATCATAGGTCATACTCATCGCTTAAGCACAAAATGGGGTTGCCATTTTCGATTAAGCATTTGATGTGATCACATCTTGTGAAGCTCGCTTGTACTCATGTCTTTGAGCAAAGCTCCTTAAAGATGTGAAGAACATACCTTGGGCTTGTTGTTGCTTTGCTCATGTAGGTGAACTTGATGTAGGTGCTCATTGAATGTGAAGTTAGAGCGCCATTTCCACTTGTGTAGTTCATCTTCCTACATGGGTTAGGCAAGCAAGGAAATACTCAAGGATATCCAAGATGACAAGAGTGAAATACTAGATGTATAAGATGTCAAAAAGGATATGTGGAATTGTGTTCCTTGAACTCAACATCCCAAAGGGCTAGATATTTGGTTAATGACAAGATTACTCATGATTTGAGTGTGTGGTAATCTTGTGGAATGTAGATCATCTAAGCACCGCAAGGAGTTAGATGCAATACAAGGAGGCAAATGTGTCCAAGACATATGATCATCATCATAAAAGAAATATCAAGGATTAGTCAAGTAGGCTCATGCCTTGCATGCATCAATGGAGTTTTCACCCAAGTTTGAAGCATCAATGATGTTCAACTCACTCTTGCTTACAAAACACCTTATCATCAAGAGGTTTTGTAAAGATATCAACAGTTGTTTGTCAAGACGAACATGCTTAAGATTGATGTCACCTTGGCAATGTGATCACGAATAAAATGGTGATCGAACTTCAATATGTTTCGCTCGAGAGTGTTGCACGGATTGTGTCCAATCTTAATCGCACTCTCATTGTCACAAAGCAAGGGAACATGTCTCACATGTATCCCATAATCCTTAAGCGCTTGTGTCATCCACAAGAATTGAGCACAACATGAACCAAAGAAGAATATATTCTCGTCGCAAGGATAATGATACTCAATTTTGTTTCTTGGAGGACCAAGATACAAGGGATCGACTCAAGGAATTGACACGCACTGTTGACTTTCTATCAACCCCTCACACCGCATAGTCCGAGCTGAATAGCCAACAAGGTCTAAAGAGGCCCTCTTAGCATACCAAATGCCAAAGTTTGTGTGTGTATCAAATATCTCACAATTCTTTTAACAGCTTTAAGATGACATTCTTTAGGGGCTGCTTGATATCGAGCACACATGCATACACTCAACATTATGTCGACGAGAAGCAAGAGATATAGTAGAGAACCAATCATAGATCTAAACCTTTGATCACGGGTTCTCCATCTTTGTCATGTCATT
>JAHHZJ010008112.1:0-11869 GCA_021437245.1 Aegilops speltoides | reverse complement strand
CCTAGAGGTGCCCCGCTCCTCAGAGATATAAGGCAAAGGAGGAGGAGGCTGCCCTAGGAGGGGCGCCAAGGAGTAGGATTCCTACTCCTAGTAGGGAGTAGCTTTACTCCTTTCCTAGTCCAACTAGGAGAAGGGGAAAGGAGGGAGGGAGAAGGAAGAGAGGGGGCTGCCGCGCCCAAACCCCTTGGTCCAATTCGGACTGGCTTGGGAGGGCACGCGCCACCTCCGGGCTGCCGCTTTCCTTCTCACTAAGGCCCATTAAGGCCCAATACTCTTCCCCAGATTCCCGTGAACTCTCCTAAGACTCTAAAAAATACCCAATCACTTAGAACCTTTCCGATGTACGTAATATAGTCAGCCCAATATATCGATCTTTACGCCTCGACTATTTCGAGACTCCTTGTCTTGTCCCCGTCTCATTCGGGACTCAACTACCTTCGTACATCATCAAAACACAAAACTCATAATATAACCGCCATCGAACTTTGTTGCATGGACTCTACGGGTTCGAGAACTATGTAGACATGACCGAGACACGCCTCCAAATAATAACCAATAGCGGAACTTGATGCTCATATTGGCTCCTACATATTCTACAAAGATCTTTATCGGTCAAACCGCATAACAACATAATCGCTTTCCCTTTGTCATTCGTGATGTTACTTGCCCGAGATTCGATCGCTTCTAGATCTCAATACCCAGCTTCAATCTCGCATCGGCAAGTCTCTTTACTCGTTACGTAATGCACCATCCCGTAACTAACCTCATTAGCTACATTGCTTGCAAGGCTTATAGTGATGTGCATTACCGAGAGGGCCTAGAGATACCTCTCGGCCATCGGAGGACAAATCCTAATCTTGAAATACGCCAACCTAACAAGTACCTTCGGAGACACCTCGAGATAGCACCTTTATAATCCCCTCAGTTACGCTAGGACGCTTTGGTAGCACACAAAGTGTTCCTCCGTAAATGGGAGTTGCATAATCTCATAGTTATAGGAACATGTATAAGTCATGAAGAAAGCAAAAGCAACATACTAAAACAATCAAGTGCTTGCTTAACGGAATGGGTCAAGTCAATCACATTATTCTCCTAATGATGTGATCCCATTAATCGATGACAACTCATGTCTATGGTTAGGAAACTTAACCATCTTTGATTAACGAGCTAGTCAAGTAGAGGCATACTAGTGACACTATGTTTGTCTATATATTCACACATGTATTATGTTTCCGTTAATACAATTCTAGCATGAATAATAAACATTTTATCATGAAATAAGGAAATAAATAATAACTTTATTATTGCCTTTTAGGGCATATTTCTTTTCAATAGCTTTGGTGTTGTATTACTTTGTTATTTGTCTGGTGTCTTTTGTTTGTGTGCATCCTACCTACATAGAGGCCGTGCATGTGTTCATTGTGTTTGTATCCACTTGACGCTTCATTTTGTTAAATAAAATCCACCCTTTGTTGAAAAAACAAACACTTAGCTATATATTTTAAATATTCCACCGCCTTCAAGGTGATGTTTTTGCCATTTCGTCATAAGTCGGCAATGTTGAGCTCCGTGATAGCATCCGCGAGGTAGCTAGGAGCTGAAGTCGTTGTTTAATGAGCTCCATGGAAGCCACACCGCTTCTCCACCGAGATTGCGGGTAGCTTCATGTCGTTGGCCGGAAGCTTGGTCGGGCTCTCGCTCTTGCTTCAAGATTTTGCATTGAGCTTCAGATATCGCTCAACTCTTGTTTCTCTTCCTCTCCCGGTTTTTTAACCGACTCACACCAGAAACCCAATCTTCTATGAAACGGAGCTCGCATGCCTCGTGTTCGCCTGTGGTGCCTCAGGATTCCCGAGGGCCTCAATTAATTCATTATTCTTCTGGCCGGGAATGAACTTCCTTCCTCAAGGCCTGCCTTGATTGTCGCTCGTAAGCTTCGGACGGGTGTGGCAAGTCGCTCGTCCGGCCCAATGGCACTCGCTTTCAGGTCCAAAGTTCCTCTAACCTCAAGAACTAAGTCTCTAACAATAAAGGCTCTAATGTCTCGGTTCGACCCTTTATCAATATGGTCCTGTCACTTTTGTCCCACGATTGTCGGGCTTTGAGGTAGGCGCTCGACCTCGCAAGCGGTGGTGCCACTACTTTTGGGCAGCATTTATCTTGTTTATCTTCTCACATCTTCTTACTTCTTGTCCGATGTCTTGTAGGCCACAAATGCGGCCGCTGATCTCTTATCTTCTCAAATCGGTCGATGAATTCAGTGAGTCTTCTTTGTCAACAAACTTTGATTTCAACTCATTCTTCCACCTCCTCGAATAGCTCGCCATCTTCTTAAGAGCATACGACTTGACCAAAGGGCTCTATAATCGGCTTATTCGATCCTCCTCCGCGTAGGGTCAAATTTGCCTTCAGCGAGGTCCAAAGATCATCTTTTCTCTATCGCTGACATAATAAACTTTAGGTCTTCTTTCTTAGGCTTATTCCATAGTCGGAGGCTGATCAGATGCCGCCCCTAACAATAGCTACGACCGAAAGCGTAGTAAATGCATCCTTGGTCCACTTGGGTTCAATCGGTTGGCCATCATCCGTGATTGCCGTGATTGTGAACCTTCATCCACGCGTAACCTTTTCTTCGGCCTCGCCTCACATCAAGTTTGGCTCGATCCGGAGGGCTATAAAAGAAGAAAGAAGAGTTAACATATGTACATACCAAAACAATTAATGCATCAATTAGCTAGTCAAAGACAAGCTTTATATATATATATATATATATATATATATATATATATATATATATATATATATCCTCGCCGGGACTTTGCAAATAGCTTGATCCCGACTGCTTCGATCAACGGAGCCGCCATCACGGTCTCCTTCTTCCACCGCATTTGGTCGCCGGAGCCATCATGATGATGACTTTCTCCTCCATTGTTCGAATCATCGAGCCCGCTTCGCTCTCCTTCCGCACTACTCCAGATCGTTGATAAATGACAAGACATGACGTCTGTCGTGGATTATGTCCCCCAATATCTCTTCTTGTTCGAAGTCTCTTTGTTGATCCATAGTTTCTGCAAATTTTACAACATGGAAATTAATATACAAATATGAGAGATGGATATATTAATGGTGGTAAACATAGACCTAGCTAGCTAATCACAACAAGGAATATTAATTAGTGGCCTTGACGCTTCTACGGTTTGGGGTGGCCTCGACAACGCTTCTAGGGTTTGGGGTGGCCTCGACAATGCTCTTTTAACTTGGTAAATTTGGGTGGCCTCGATGCTTCTAGGGTTTGGGGTGGCCTCGGCAACGCTTCTAGGGTTTGGCCCGGACCGCCTCTCTCATGAATGTCAAACAAAGGATTTAATGAGCAGCTTTCATTCTCGATGTGCAGAATGGTCCTTATTTTTTCGATCTCATCTACCCTTTCTATATGTCATGTATCAAAGGATTCAGGAAGTTTCAAAACATGGTTTCAACGAGTTATTTTATTCGCTATATGAAGTTCAGCAAGAGCCTTTAGAATATCACTATTTGGAAGGCCTTTGCTGAACTTCGTACCAAAAATGAATTATCCTATCAGGAATCCTTTCCAAAATAACTTTGGAGAGCTTCATACCATCATGCGCCTATTACTTCCAGCTAATTATGAAACCATGGATTTCTTCAATACTTTGACACAAGAGAACATGCACATATTGAATGGTAGATGAGATCAGGAAAAATATGGATCAACTTAATTATGCACATCCATAATGGGGGCATTCTTGATAAATCTCTTATAAATATCGAGAGAGTTTGTCGGGTAGGGGCGGGAGGGGGTAGGAGATCGACAACGTTTTTTTCTAGGGTTTGGGTGTCCTCGAGAGTTGGCCGAGCAAGAGGGGGTTGATCGATGATGACCCACAAGTATAGTAGATCTATCATAGTCCTTTTGATAAGTAAGGGTGTCGAACCTAACGAGGAGCAGAAGGAAATGACAAGCGGTTTTCAGTAAGGTATTCTCTGCAAGCACATAAATTATCGGTAACAAAAAGTTTTGTGATAAGGTAATTCTGAACGGTAACAAGTAACGAAAATAATTAAGGTGCAAACAAGGTGGCCCAATCCTTTTTGTAGCAAAGGACAAGCCGGACAAACTCTTATATAAAGCAAAGCGCCTCCCGAGGACACATGGGGAATTAATCACGAGCTTGTTTTCATCATGCTCATATGATTCACGCCACATTTTGATAATTTGATATGTGGGTGGACCGTGCTTGGGTACTGCCTTCCTTGGACAAGCATCCCACTTATGATTAACCCCTCTCACAAGCATCCACAACTATGAAAGAAGAATTAAGGTAAACCTAACCATAGCATGAAACATGTGGATCCAAATCAGCCTCTTACGGCAACGATAAACTAGGGTTTAAGCTCATTCCTCTAGCAACCCATCATCTACTTATTACTTCCCAATGCCTTCCCTAGGCCCAAATCATGGTGAAGTGTCATGTAGTCGATGTTCACATAACACCACTAGAGGAGAGACAACATACATCTCATCAAAATATCGAATCTAATACCAAATTCACATGATTACTTATAACAAGACTTCTCCCATGTCCTCGAACAATCAGAATTACTCACAAATCATATTCATGTTCATAATCGTGAGGGGTATTAATATGCATTAAGGATCCTAACATTTGATCTCTCCAATTTAATAAACCAACTAGCATCAATTACAAGGAGTAATCAACACTACTAGCAACCCATAGGTACCAATCGAGGTTTTGAGACAAAGATCGGATACAAGAGATGAATTAGGGTTTGACATGAGATGGTGCTGATGAAGATGTTGATGGAGATTGACACCCTCTCAATGAGAGGATCGATGGTGATGACGATGGCGATGATTTCCTCCCTGAGGGATGTTTCCTCAGAATACCCGAGCCCTAGATTGGTCCCCGCCTGTGTTCCGTCTTTTGAGATGGCGGCGCTTTGTCCCGAAGCTCTTTTATGATTTTTTCTAGGAAAATACACCATATAGCGTAAGATGGGCATCGGGGCCTGCCAGTGGCCCGTGAGTAGACTCTGCCATGGGAAGTCCCGACAAGGGCTCGAAACCGACCTGCCCGGCCGGGACGCCTCGGCCGGGCTCGGTCCTAGATTTTGAGCTGAGCTACGAATGGGCCAGCCCGGCCCGTTGTTTTCTATGTTTTTCGAAGGTTGGGTCGGGCCGCCCAAAGCCCGACGGATTTTACGCAGAATTGCCGGGCCTCGCCTGTAAAACAGTGCCCCATGGCACTTGAGCACAATCATGCTCATCATACAAAGATTTAGTACCAAGCATTTTAATGCATTCTTCTTCTAGCACTTGAGCATAATTTTCCTTTCCATCATACTCACGAAAGATATTAAAAAGATGAAGCGTATGAGACAAACTTAACTCCATTTTTTTAGTTTTAGTTTTATAAACTAAACTAGTGATAAAACAAGAAAAAAAATATTCGATTGCAAGATCTAAAGATATACCTTCAAGCACTCACCTCCTTGGCAACGGCGTTTTTAAAAGAGCTTGATGTCTACTACACAACCTTCTTCTTGTAGACGCTATGGGCCCGGAAAGTGCACAGTTTGTGTGGACAAGATTAAATTTCCTCAAGTGGATGACCTAAGGTTTATCAATCCGTGGGAGGCGTAGGATGAAGATGGTCTCTCTCAAGCAACCCTGCAACCAAATAACAAAGAGTCTCTTGTGTCCCCAACACACCCAATACAATGGTAAATTGTATAGGTGCACTAGTTCGGTGAAGAGAGGGTGATACAAGTGCAATATGGATGGTAGATATAAGTATTTGTAATCTGAAAGTATAAAAACAGCAAGGTAACTAATGATAAAAGTGAGCGTAAACGGTATTACAATGATAGTAAACAAGGCCTAGGGTTCATACTTTCACTAGTGCAAGTTCTCTCAACAATAATAACATAGATAGATCATATAACAATCCCTCAACATGCAACAAAGAGTCACTCCAAAGCCACTAATAGCGGAGAACAAACATAGAGATTATGGTAGGGTACGAAACCACCTCAAAGTTATTCTTTCGGATCGATCTACTCAAGAGTTCGTACTAGAATAACACTTTAAGATACAAATCAACCAAAACTCTAATCTCACCTAGATACTCCATTGTCACCTCAAGTATCCGTGGGCATGATTATACGATATGCATCACAAAATCTCAGATTCATCCAACCAACACAAAGTACTTCAAAGAGTGCCCCAAAGTTTCTACCGAGAGTCAAGAAAAACGCAGCCAGCCCTTATGCATAGGTTCATGGCGGAACCCGCAAGTTGGTCACCAAAACATACATCAAGTGGCACGTGATATCCCATTGTCACCACAGATAGCACTTCATAAGACATACATCAAGTGTTCTCAAATCAAAGACTCAATCCGATAAGATAACTTCAAGAGGGAAACTCAATTCATCACAAGAGAATAGAGGGGATAAACATCATAAGATGCAACTATAATAGCAAAGCTCATGATACATCAAGATCGTGCTATAGAGAGAACACGAGAGAGAGAGATCAAACACATAGCTATCATTACATACCCTCAGCCCCGAGGATGAACTACTCTCCTCGCCATGGATAGCGCAGGATGATGAAGATGGCCACCTGCTGAAGGATTCCTCCCAGCAGGTGCCTTAACGGGCTCCCTAGAGGTTTTTGGTGGCTATAGAGGCTTGGCAGCGAACTCCCGACCTATCTTGATATTTGATGGTTTTAGGCACGAGGGTTATATAGGCGCAAAGAAGTCGGCCGGGGTGCCCGAGGGTCCATGAGACAGGGGCGCCTCACGGTGGCATCCTCCATCTCGGCATGCCTCGAGGATCTGACGTGAACTCCAGTCTCAGATCATATTCTTCCAAAATCAGCCGTTACAGTTATTCTCTTAGATCTTTTTATATTTTTCGGTAAAGTTAGTTCCCAATGATATAATGTATAATAAAGCCTATAATCATTCAAAATGTATAATTAATAGCATTGATACGCTCCAACGTATCTATAATTTTTTATTGTTCCATGCTATTATATTACTCTTTTGGATGTTTATGTGCTTTTATTTTACACATTTATATCATTTTTGGGACTAACTTACTAACCGGAGGCCCAACCCATATTGCTGTTTTTTTGCCTATTTCAAAGATTTCAAGAAAAGGAATATCAAACAGAGTCCAAACGGAATGAAACCTTCGGAGCGTTTATTTTTGGAACAAACTGATCCGGAGAGCATGGAGTGCAATTCAAGAAAGCTCCGAGGGCCCCATTTAGATAGGAGGGTGCCTCAGCAGGCGCGCCTCCTCGTCTCCATGGGCCCCCAAGGCCCACCGTCGTGTCAAACCGCGGATCTCGGTAGGGGGTCCCGAACTATGCTGCCTAGGCGGATGGTAACAGGAGACAAGGGACACGATGTTTTACCTGTGTTCGGCCCTCTTGTGGAGGTAAAACCCTACTTCGCTTGATTAATATTGATGATATAGGTAGTACAAGAGTAGATCTACATCGAGATCGAGTAGGCTAAACCCTAGAAGCTAGCCTATGGTATGATTGTTGTCGCCTCCACGGACTAAAACCCTCCGGCTTATATAGACAATCGGAGAGGGCTAGGTTACACAGAGCTTGTTACAATGGTAGGAGATCTACATATCCGTGACGCCAAGCTTGCCTTCCATGCCAAGGAAAGTCCCATCCTGACACACGGGACAAGTCTTCAATCTTGTATCTTCATAGTCTTGGAGTCCGGCAAAGATGATAGTTCGCTATCCTGACACCCCCAGTCCAGACTCCTCAAGAGCTCCTCGAACCTGTGCTTCAATGACAATGAGTCCGGCACAAGATATTGTCTTTTGGCATTGCAAGGCAGGTTCCTCCTCCCAATAATTCATAGAAGATTTTGAACACTGTGATAGTGTCCGCTCGCAACATAAGTTCCACATACCACCGAGAGAGAGAATAATATTTGCATAAGTTCAACTCTGCCGACGATTTCAAGCATGACATCACACCACGCCAAGCCTTTATTCGAATTGTTTTTGTTGTTCCACCTCAACAGACGATAGCGGGCAGCTTTCTTGGCACGCTTTTGTCGGCAGTAGATCGTGGTCCCCTATTCCGGATTCTCATTAATACGCGGTAGTAACTCAACCGCTACCATTGGCACGCCTTTATCAAGGCGTATTCCTAAACGGTCACGGGAGGGCTCTTGGTATTCAACCTCTTTATAACGAGACCAAGGCCTACCCTTTCTTTCAATCTCAATCGAATTCGCTCGCCTTTGAGTTCCAACACCCAAGGCTCCAAATTCAAGCGCCGACCTTCGACATCGTCCGCCCGACCATGAGGTCGGTGGATGCCTTCCTCCGCCATGGAAGAAGACGTATAACGCCAGAGACGCCAGTATCTAATAGGTGAAATTTCAGATAGGCTGCCTCGCCTAAGGGCAAGTTATTCCTTTACTCCCGAGCCCGGTGAGGAGCGTGGTGTTCGTGGTCTCACTTCCACGGGTTTAGGCTTCCGATGGACCCCTTTGTGAGGGGGCCTATGTTTTATTATGGGCTTGAATTCCACGACTTGGATCCGGAGTCCATCCTCCACATCTCATCGTTCATTGTTGTATGCGAAGCCTTCCTCCGCACTACCCCTCACTTCAGATTGTGGCTCAAGACCTTCAAGTGGAGCCGAAGATGATCGAGGGGCAGCAGGAAGAGTGCGGAGGGGCTGTTATAAGCAAGAGTGCTGATGCTCCCTGGCCCGAGGGCTCTTTTCAAGAGGAGCTTGGTTTGTGGCAACAGAGTGGTTCTATATCATCAGCTCCTGTGGGCACTGCATGGGTGGCGCCACCGCTTTCGCCGGGCCCTCCACAACGGTCAAGGCCATGGGTCAACAAAGGGCTTGACTGGGGTCATCCAAGGACGCATCACTGCTACAGGCTATATTCGAGACCTCCAAGAGAGGGAGATCAATCTGCTGTAGTGGCGCAGTCATGCTGATTCGGCGCTTCGCCCGCAAACGCCCGCCTCCGCCTGTGGGAATTAATTCGAGGGACCGCGAGCTTCCAACACTTCATGGGTGCGACGCCCATGGAGATGTATAAACTGTTCTTCGGATCACAAGAGATGTGTCCCGACTTGACCGAGGATGCAGTGTCTAAGCCGCAATCGCCGGACACTCAAGTAAGTAGTCCCTGTGTCTTACACGCTGTCCAAGCACATTTATCATAAACTTGCTCTTTAAAGAGCTGTCCTTGAACATGAATGGATATCAAAAGCAAATCTAATATGGTGTCCGACCCTCCCCGCCGAGACAACGCCGGATCCCGTGGTTAACTAAGATGCCGAGGCTGCGCTTTGGAAGAGGGCGAAGGGGGGAACAGAGCTACCGCCTCCGCAAAGGAGGCTCTCAAAAAGGGGGATCGAGAATCCTCCTCCGTGGGGGGAAGAGGACCGCCTCGAAGATCCGGAGGCCAAGGCCTCAAAGCGGGGAAGAATCTCACCAGAGGGTCTCTGCTACGGAGGAGCCCCGGCCGCACTATTTCCCCAAGGAAATCAGCCCTCTAGCAAGCCATAAGTAGAAAGGGGAGTTTTGTAATAAGGGACATTCCTATTTTTATTTCTGAAGATAAACGAAGTTTTACCTTGTAGTTCGGATCTTAGCCCTTCTCAGCAGAGCTCATCTTTGGGGGATCTTCGTCCGGAGATGATGGAGAGCGAATGCTCCATCCGCCAGATTGTCAAGCGGGGCGATTGATTCCCGAGGTGTCGCCATGAGGGTTCCGAGTCCGGCGGGGCCGCAAGGTTCGGCACCAACTGGTGTACGGTCGGAGGAGCTGAAGGATCTGCTCGGGCGAGTGTCTATCTCAGAAGATCACCGCATGTTAATGGGTATGGTGATTGAAAGGATTTCATCCGCTGAGAGCGGATTGCATGAAGCCGTTAGAAGTTTACTGACGGGGTTTGAGGTACGCAAAAATGATATACCTTCGACAGCTTTTGCATATAGAATGCTACCAGATAAATAGTAGCCTCGAGACTTGGTACGCTGTCAAGCATAGCTGCGTCCGAGGATCATAATCTCAGCTTGGTAAGATGTCGCCTTCCTATATAGGTGGTGGAGCTGCCGGTGGCCACCGGATCGATGGATTTTCCGAATCAAGCGGCACTTGACGCTGCTGATGCGCGACATCACGCTGGTCAATGCTTACTTGACGAGTCACAAGGTATGTGGCTTCTCCGCGACACCGGGTAAAGGAGCTTGACGCCTGCGTTTTACCACATGTATGCTTAATGCAAATGGTGCCGCTGCTATGGAGGACCTTTCAGCGGAGCTCGCCTTTGCCAAGGAGCAAGCCGTAAGTAACGCGCTGCCTTGAAGGCGGCCAAGAGCTAAAAGTCGAATAGTTGCCGCCATCGCCAAGGAGGAGGAAATGGCCGAGATGGCCATGAAGCTGAAGTATGTTGCCGATCACGCGAAGTTTCTTTTGAAAAGAACACCGAGCGGAGCAAGAGGACCTCAAGAAGGCTACTCCGGGTTAGGATGCTGCCCGCCGATGGAGAGCTATAAAGGAGGAGCTACGCTGCAGTGTGGATATCACGGCCGAAAGCCCTTCGCCGTGAGGAACTTCACGGATCCAAAGTATGCTCACCGGGCCAGCTGTGGGTGCGGAGGATGCTCATCTCGATTTGGCGGCGAAAGCCGCAGACGTGGTCGCACACTTCCGAGGCCAAAAGGATCACGGAATGGAAGAGCTTTTTTGGTCGCAGCTCCATAGTCCAGAGTGTCCACTTCCATTGACCGATCGGTTAGCTGAATGGGCTGAGCTGAATAGGTTGTCCGGACTTGCCATGCGAAGGATGTCGTGACTCATTTAGGCCGTAAAAGGCCCAAGTCAAGAGTTATTTTGGCTGGTGGCAAGCAGTTCCTTGATGCGTGCCGCATATCGATGCAATGAAACGGTCGGCATGCACAGAGGGTGCACGGATGGCTCTTGCCCATGTTAAAACATACTGGGCAGAGATGAAGGCCACCGATGTTGCGGCCCCAGATCTCGAAGTGGAAGCCGAGTACCATGAGCACTATTTGAGGAAGTTCCGCAGTGGCACTGCTTAATAGAGACGCAAGGTTTCTAAAAATGTTATGTTCAAATGACATGTATGATTTGTGAAACCATGTCTCAAATATAAAATAATGGCTTTTTTATACTTGTGCGCTCAAGTATTGAAATACCTCCCGTGGCGGCCGTTAATGTATATGTGTATATAACCTCGAAGATGGCAGTCTTTCGGTTTAGCCCCTACGCACATAGTGCGGGGTGTTTGCAAAATGGCGATTTTCACACTTAATCCAACGCCTTGGTCCCTGAAGGAGGTGATAGCGAGCAAACCAGGCAAACCAGACTATAATGCTTTATCACTTTCACTTAGCCATAGGAGTTCGGCATGGTGGCTACTATATAGCCTCTAGGGGCACCACGCTCCGAATTCGGCGCTGCAGCTCGACCGAAACGACCTTCGTTAAAGCGGAGGAATTCTAAACATTCCGTGGTCGATCGAGTGGGTCGACCACTTCGCTATATCATGACAAATAGGCCGGCTTTCATCGAGGTGCTCACCGACGAACCAGGCACAATCACAAGAGTTCTCCGGTGCCGTGTTAGCCGATAGTACGTGAAACGGAAGGCGGCAAAACACAGTGAGCCGGCAAACCCAACATTTGACCAAAGACATGATTCGAGCTGATGCATATAAGGCCCAAATCGAGACGCCTAACACTCCCTAAGGTATTCGGTCTTTATGAAAACGGGCGTAACAATGCCCT
>JAHHZJ010008111.1:0-23241 GCA_021437245.1 Aegilops speltoides | reverse complement strand
ATTTGAGGAAATTGTACGAAGCAAGGAAGGCACCAGAAGAATCAAGGTGTTGGTTTTGAACAAAAGTTCAATGCCAATGGAGTTGAGGGAGGAAGATCAATACCCCAAGACAAAGTTTGTTCCTCAACAAGATAAGTATGATCCTACTTCCTTTGAGGGGACACAAGCTCAAGATGATCTTCCACCACAAGACCACAAGCAAAAAGGTAAGGAAAAGCTTCAAGAGGAGATTGATGCATTTGAAGAAGCTCCTATGGCCTTGGTCAAGTGGGTTCCCAAGACCACATCAAGTTCAACTTCATCAAGTACTACTACAACCCCAAGGATTCCCATCAAGATGATGTGGATCCCGATGTCTACTACACAACCTTCTTCTTGTAGATGTTGTTGGGCTTGCAAGTGCACAGGTTTGTAAGACAAGAGCAAATTTCCTCAAGTGGATGACCTAAGGTTTATCAACTGTGGGAGGCGATGATGAAGATGGTCTCTCTCAAACAACCCTACAACCAAATAAAAAGTCTCTTGTGTCCCCAACACACCCAATACAATGGTAAATTGTATAGGTGCACTAGTTCGGAAGAGATGGTGATACAAGTGCAATATAGATGGTAGATAAAGGTATTTGTAATCTGAAAATATAAAAAACAGCAAGGTAACTAATGATAAAAGTGAGCGTAAACGGTATTGCAATGATAGGAAACAAGGCATAGGGTTCATACTTTCACTAGTGCAAGTTCTCTCAACAATAATAACATAGATAGATCATATAACAATCCCTCAACATGCAACAAAGAGTCACTCCAAAGCCACTAATAGCGGAGAACAAACATAGAGATTATCGTAGGGTACGAAACCACCTCAAAGTTATTCATTTGGATCAATCTATTCAAGAGTTCGTACTAGAATAACACCTTAAGACACAAATCAACCAAAACCCTAATGTCACCTAGATACTCCATTGTCACCTCAAGTATCCGTGGGCATGATTATACGATATGCATCACACAATCTCAGATTCATCCAACCAACACAAAGTACTTCAAAGAGTTCCCCAAAGTTTCTATCGGAGAGTCAAGAAAATGTGTGCCAACCCCTATGCATAGGTTCGTGGGCGGAACCCACAAGTTGGTCACCAAAACATACATCAAGTGGCACGTGATATCCCCATTGTCACCGCAGATAAACATGGCAAGACATACATCAAGTGTTCTCAAATAAAGACTCAATCGGATAAGATAACTTCAAGAGGGAAACTCAATTCATCACAAGAGAGTAGAGGGGGAGAAACATCATAAGATCCAACTATAATAACAAAGTTCGTGATACATCAAGATCGTGCCATAGAGAGAACACGAGAGAGAGAGAGAGAGATCAAACACATAGCTACGTGCATACCTCAGCCCCAAGGGTGAACTACTCCTCCTCGTCATGGAGAGCGCCGGATGATGAAGATGGCCACCGGTGATGGATTCCCCACCGCAGTGGTGCCTGAACGGACTCCGAGAGGTTTTTGGTGGCTACAGAGGCTTTGGCGGCGGAACTCCCGATCTATCTTGATATTCGATGTTTTAGGGCTACGAGGCTTATATAGGCAAAAGAAGTTTGTGGGAAGCCTCGAGGGCCCACGAGACAGGGGCGCGCCAAGAGGGGTGCCTCCTATCTCGTGGCCTCCTCGAGGATCTTCGATGAACTCAAGTCTCTCGGATCATATTCTTCCAAAAATCACGCCAAGGTTTCATTCCGCTTGATATTCCTTTTCTTCAAATACTAAAACAGTAATAAAACAACAATATGGGCTGGGCCTCCGTTAATAGGTTAGTCCCAAAAGTAATATAAAAGTGTATAATAAAGCCGTAATCATTCAAAACAAATAATAAAATAGCATGAATGTTTATAAATTATAGATACGTTGGAGACGACAAGATCCCTAAGCTTAATTCTCGTCGTTCCTCGAGTAGGTAAATGATAAAGAAAGAATTTATGAAGTGTGAATGCTAGAAGGTGCACAAGTTTGATCAATGATAATTTCAATCACCTTTTCTAGCATGATAATGTGTCATAACAGTAGTTCATCTCATAAAACTTCTCACAAGAAAGTAACAAGCAATTCACATGTCAAAGCATAGACCATAAACTTTCTTGAAAACTAGCAAACTTCATTCTCGTATCAAACAATTGCAATTCATCTTATTTTCAGGAATAACAAACTCCACATACTCAACTATCATATAGTCTTCTACAATTGCTAACACTCATGCAATACTAATGGTTATGGAGTTTCAATCGGACACCGAGAAAGATAGGGGCTTATAGTGTTGCTTCCCAACGTATTCACCTTTGGGTGATGTAGACAATAATAGTTCATGCTAACTTACATCCAATTGGATATATATATTAGGATCTCCCAACACGAGGTGCTTGCCAAAGGATAAATGAAAAGGAAAGGTGAAGATCACCTTGACTCTTGCATAAAAGTAAAAGACATAAAGTAAAAGATAGGCCCTTTGCAGAGGGAAGCAGAGGTTGTCATGCGCTTTGAGGGTTGGATGCAATAAATCTTAATGTGAATGAACGTCACTTTATATTGCACTTGCATATGGACCTTTATTATGCAGCCCGTCGCTTTTATTGCTTCCATAACAATATATCGTATAAAGCTATTTTCTTCACACCAAAAGATCATACATATTTAGAGAGCAATTTTTATTGCTTGCACCGATGACAACTTACTTGAAGGATCTTACTCAATCCATAGCTAGGTATGGTGGACTCTCATGGCAAAACTGGGTTTAAGGATGTTTGGAAGCACAAGTAGTATATCTACTTGGTGCAAGGAATTTTGGCTAGCATGAGGAGGAAAAGCAAGCTCAACACGTTTGAATGATCCATGACAATATACTTTAACTGAGATGTCGGAAAACATAAACCATTACGTTGTCTTCCTTGTCCAACATCAAATCTTTAGCATGTCATACTTAATGAGTGCTCCCAATTATAAAATATGTCTACAATAGTATATCTATATGTGAAATCTCTTCCTTCAATATTCTTTCATGAATTGTTCAAATGACCAATACAACGCTTGCTAACCTTCAATAAATTTACAACCTCTACTTTAGACGTGAAGTCATTACTCCCCATGGGATAAGCAAATGAAACATATATAATTTCAGATTTATGACAATCAACTCATTCAACCATTTACTCATAGGATATAAGTGAAGCACACGAGTAAATGACAAACTACTCCAAAAAGATATAAGTGAAGATCAATGAGTAGCTAAATAATTATGTAACTATGTAAGACTCTCTCATTAAATAATTTCAGATCTTGGTATTTTATTCAAGCAAAACAAAATAAAATGACATTGCAAGGATAGCACAACTATGTGAAGAAGCAAAAACTTAGGCTCAACCGATACTAACCGATAGTTGTTGAAGAAGAAAGGTGGATGCCTACGGGCATCCCCAAGCTTAGATGCTTGAGAATTCTTGAATATTATCTTGGGGTGCCTTGGGCATCCCCAAGCTTGAAATTTTGTGTCTCCATAATTCCTCTCATATCATGGTTTCTCTTTTATCAAAAGCTTCATCCACAACAAACTCAACAAGAACTCGTGAGATAGGTTAGTATAAACCAATGCAAACCTTATCATTTTCTACTGTAACAAATCACTAAAATTATTATTCAAAATTGCATACTAAATGCCTCTGCATATTTAATACTCCTATCCTCAAATAGAATCATTAAACAAGCAAACATATGCAAACAATGCAAACATAACAGCAATCTGTCAAAACAGTACAGTCTGTAAAGAATGCAAGATTCATCATACTTAACTAACTCCAAAAATTATGAAATAAAATTCCCACTGTAGTAAATTTATCAGAGCTCAATATGCAAAAGTTTCAACATTATACTGTACTCTGACTTTTCTAGGAAATTTTGCAACAGCGTAAACTTTCTGTTTTCAAACAGCAACATGTATACTAGCAAAATAAGCATGGAAAAGGCTATCCTTGACTTTTTATTGAAACTAAAGATGCAAAACATTAATATAAATAACATCAAGCAAAAGCTAACAAAATAAAATGATGCTCCAAGCAAAACACATATCATGTGGTGAATAAAATATAGCTCCAAGTAAAGTTACCGATGAACGAAGATTTAAAGAGGGATGCCTTCCGGCATCCCCAAGCTTAGGCTCTTGGTTGTCCTTGAATATTACCTTGGGGTGCCTTGGGCATCCCCAAGCTTAGGCTCTGGTTGTCCTTGAATATTACCTTGGGGTGCCTTGGCATCCCCAAGCTTAGGCTCTTGCCACTCCTTATTCCATAGTCCATCGAATCTTTACCCAAAACTTGAAAACTCACAACACAAAACTCAACAGAAAACTCGAAGTCTGTTAGTATAAGAAAATAAAACCACCACTTAGGTACTGTAATGAACTCATTATAAATTTATATTGGTGTAATATCTACTGTATTCTAACTTCTCTATGGTTCATACCTTCCGATACTACTCATAGATTCATCAAAATAAGCAAACAACACATAGAAAACAGATCTGTCAAAAACAGAACAGTCTGTAGTAATCTGTATCAAACGATACTTCGAACTCCAAATATCCTACAAACTTAGGAAGTCCTAATAAATTTTCGTACCAATCCATAGCAAAAATAATCAGATCAGAATCGCATTTCTGTTAACAAAACTAATTTACGGGTGCAAAAGTTTCGATTTTCAGCAGGATCAACACAACTATCACCGTAAGCTATCCTAAAGGTCTTACTTGGCACTTTATTGAAACAAAGCTATAAAACATGATTACCACAGTAGCATAATCATGTGAACACACAAAACAGTAAGGATAAATATTGGGTTGTCTCCCAACAAGTGCTTTTCTTAATGCCTTTCTAGCTAGGCATGATGATGACAATGATGCTCACATAAAAGATAAGAATTGAAACATAACGGGAGCATCATGAATCTTATGACTAACACATTTAAGTCTAATCCACTTCCTATGCATAGGATTTTGTGAGCAAACAACTTATGGGAACAATAATCAACTAGCATAGGATGGCAAAACAAGCATAAGTTCAAAACTTGAAGCAACAGAGAGGAAACTTGACATTATTGCAATTCCTACAAGCATATATTCCTCCCTCATAATAATTTTCAGTAGCATCATGAATGAATTCAACAATATAACCAGCACCTAAAGCATTCTTTTCATGATCTACAAGCATAGAAAATTTACTACTCTCCACATAAGTAAAATTCTTCTCATTCGGAATAGTGGGAGTATCATAAGAGACTTGAACACTAAAAATTATTTCCACATTAAAAGAGTAATGTTCAGAAAAAGGGTAATCATAATCATGACAAGATTTGTAAATATAATCATCACTACTTTTTATAGCATAAGTTTCATCACAATAATCATCATAAGTAGCAACTTCGCTCTCATCATAATCGATTGAAACCTCTCCCAAGATAGTGGAATCATCACTAAATAAAGTTGACACTCTTCCAAATCCACTTTCACATTCATCACAATAAGATTCAACATCCTCCAAAATAGTGGGATAACTACTTGTCGCTGTACTAGAGTAGGGTACCTTAGTATCCCGAACTTGTGCAGTGGGCAAAGTCAGTACTCACGGGCAAGGCTTGTCGGTGTCCGCCAAGGTCCTCCGTGGGTCCTTTGGAGCCATTCAAGAACAAAGTGTTTTAAGCCAAGAAGACAAGGCCCGCAAGAGGAGCTTGTGGAAGACCAACGCCTGCAAGAGGAGCTTGCCGAAGGCCGACTCAAGGCATTTCAAGAAACTTGTCATGACGACTGCCTCAAGGCTCCTGCAAGGCCCGTGAGCGATAAGCTTCCGGACGCGACAAGACAACGATCACTGAAGGCGCTTGTCTGCGTTAGCCACCACTTTGCACCCGGCTTCCAGACATCCACCAACGGTCGCCTGGGCCTTTCCAGCGCAGGCGTGCGTGAAGTCGCAGCTACTAGCAAGGCGAGGTGGCAAGCGGAGATGACAAGATGGCCATGCGGCAAGCGGTGGCGCCTCTAACGGTCACTTTTCTCGCACTATTTGGGCGACGCAGACGGGCATTTAATGCCTTTGTCCTCGCCGCCGTGGTTAGGTATGATACATCGCATAAGTAGGTGTACCAACCGCACTCTTTCCATTTTTACCCTTGCTATGCGTATACCGTCGGTGACCCCTTGAACATATAAAAGGAGGCCCATGCGCAACGAGGGGGGTTCAAAACCGTAAAGCACTCACGCCGGTCTCGTAGCTAGCCGAGGTGTACTGTCTGCACTTCGGCTCCCAAGCAAGAACGCAATACAATCGCATAAGCAGCAGAGGGAGTATTATCTCCGGAGAGCTCAAGCTGGGTAATCGCCAGGTGCTCGCCGATCCGCTTCTTCAGGCGATCTCCGCCGACCGAAGGGGCCCTGCCCTATAGGTGTTCGCTCCCACGACATCTTTGGCGCGCCAGTAGGGGCCGAGGTTGTGTGAACCTGATCCGCGCTCACGCGAAGCTAGATCTTCGCCATCTTCATCGACATGCCACCAAGAAGAAGGCTTCGAAGTGGCTGCCCGTCTGGAAATAAACCCACCACCACCGAGCAAGGTGGTGGGGTAGACGCGGCGAGGAACGGGCGCCGACGAGGGAGCTCATGGTGCTGCCAGTCCAAAGACAAGGCCGCATAAACCTCGGCGTCTCAGACATGCACCGCACCCATCTCAGAGGCGCGACCGACAGAGCATGGTACTCAGCGGTACCATACGCTCGCTGGGCCAAGGCAGCCGGTGGATCTCGGTGCACGCCAACATGCGGCACGAAGCGCCGCACGGTCGCTCGACGAGATGTCGCCCTTCTAACACGCTTAGAAGTTCGAGCATATCCCGCCTCGCACCGCTCGCCACCGCCCAAAACTCCAAGCAGGCTTGGCACGAGCTCAACTACTCCCGGATTACCTCCAACGCGCATAAGATCGATGATTGAGGGCCACCATTCGTAGTCTCATCGGCTTCGCTTAACGGCGACACTCCACGGCAGCCGGTACATCGCAGCCGCGCAAGATTGCTGTGCACAAGCCGGTGGCGATAAGACCGTGGGGTGCAACCACCGTGGACTCTCCACCTCAAGGCCAAGATCGCCGACTGCCGCCAATCCCCGACAGCCGACTCCACCGCATCGCCGGATCCGTGAGCTCGCCGTGATCAGCGCCAAATTCTTCACGAACGACAAGAGAAGACGCCAGATCGATCGAGCGCCAAGAGAAGTGCGCGCTCAATCGACAGCGCACCGGGCCCACCATCGACATGCATGCGCCTGGGAACCAGCGATTTGTCAGACGCGCAAGTCCAAAGGGCCCAAGACGAAGAATTTCGCCGATGTACCAGAGAAGCACGACGACAAGTTGCATCCGCCGGAGTTCCTCAAAGATCTACACCATCACGTGCAAGCTGCCGGGGACGCGACGACAAGATCCTTTCCAACTACTTCACCGGTGCTCAAGCCCAATGTCGTCTCGCTCATGCACTTGCCGGACAACCCATATCCTCCTGGCAGATTTATGCCATCAGTTTGTCGGCGCTTTACAGCGGCCACAAGCCCATGGCCAAGAGAGCGATCTTCATCTCGCCGCCGTAAGGAAGGAGAGCCTCACGCAAGTACATTCAGAGATTCATCCATAGCCAAGAACATCCAGATGTCCACCCTGCCATGGTCACGCTGCTCCATCGAACGCGAAACCACAGATGCGGGAGGAGATGGCGATGTGCAAGATCGTGGACGCCGTGAGCTATATGCCCCGGCCGGCAAGCGCGGCCGAGGAAGGGAGGAAACTCTCGAGAGAACGCAGGAGCAGGAGGATCTCGATCAGAGGATGCCGCCTGCAAGGAAAAACCGCGGCGGAACAACAGAAGAAGAAAGGCAAAGATGTGCTAGTCGTTGAGCAGTCCGCAACGGAGGTGGCGCCAAGGAAGCTGGAAGTCGGCGCCGCCGACAAGCGGTGACGGATCCGCAGCAAGAGATGAAGATCCACCGCACTAAGGGCCATGATCTCCAGAGCTGCAAGAAGGTCGAGCAGCTTGTCGAGCAGCAAAAGGCTGAGTACGAGCGACGCGACAAGGAGAAGGCCCAAGAAGGTGCCGGAGGATCCGCAAGAAGCTGCCTGCCGAGGAGGACGCCAGAAGGCCAAGCAAGCAAGGAGACAGCCTCCGCGCCGCGATAAGGATGAGGATGACGACGAAGATGAAGATATGGATGATGATGAGGCCGATGAGAAGGAGTTTCAAAAGCCACAGAGGTCCTGCGGTATTGACGGCGGTGCTTTTCAGATACTTCACACCGCCACCAAGCAAGGTGCGGGAAGTCAATGCGCAGTAATCCACCGCTGAGTCACGCAAGCTCTCAAATGGTCCAAGACGCCTATCGCCTTTTGATATTGAGGACCACCCCGATCGCATAATCAGGGTCGGTGCTTGCCGATGTTGGTTTCACCAACTATCCACAACCTCAAGGTCACTAAGATGTTAGTTGACGGCGGGCCGGCTTGAACCTGATCTCCTCCGCGTACTCCGTAAACTCCAGATCCCCGACAATGAAGCTTGAAGAGACCGCACATTCCAAGGAATCAATCCGGAAAGAGCAAGTCAAGGAAAGATCACATTGCCGGTGACATTTGGCAGCGAGCTGAACTTCAGGATCGAGAGGGTCACTTTTGAAGTTGCTGACTTTCCATTGCCTTACAATGGGATACTCGCCGCCCAAAGACTCGCCAAGTTCATGGCAGCCTCTCACTATGCATACAACGTGTCAAGATGCCGGGTCCGATAAGTGTCATCTCGCCCCTCGGCGACAAGAAGGATGCTCTTATCTGCACCGACAAGATCTACCGGAAGCAAGAGCCGCAATGTAATCGTAAGTCACTTGTCCGCAAGCTCCCGGAGGAAAGAAGAAGACCAAGTCCGCAAGAGTTCTCATGCCCACTCCGCAAGCGCACTCTTCGAGTGCTGCGCTACCGCCGAGGACGCACCATCGAGCTCCACCGCAAGTGTAAGAAGACGATGAGCCTTCACCGAAACCAAGAAGGTGTCCGCTAAGGAGGACGGCATCGGTGGTACCTTCGCCATCGCCACGCCGACCCTAAATAGGAAAGCGCCGTTGCTTTCTCAGGGCTAACGCCGACGGTTTGCGTGGCAACCGCCCTCGACATCCCCGTGTTCCTGTGAAAGTAATCAGCACCATCTTGCCGCTTGTCCCGCGCGCGCCCGCCAAGCGTAAAGTCGAAACAAGAAGTGGAGCGCCAAGAATTCATCACGTAAGAAATAAGAAGTTGGAAGCAGCAGTCCTTGTCGAGGGGTGCTCCATCCACGTGGTTAAATCGTAGTCGGCAGCAAGGCAAACGGGAAATGGAGGCTTTGTATCGACTTTACCGATGTTAATAAAGCTTGTCCCAAAGACACTTTCCTTGCCGCGATTGACCAGATTGTTGACTCCACGGTCGGATGTGACTTGCTTTCATTTCTTGACGATACTCGGATACCATCGATCTTCATGGCGTAAGAGGATGAGGAGAAGACCGCATTCATCACTCCATGTGGCACATAATGTTTCGACGGATGCCTTCGGATTAAAGAATGCTGGTTCGACATTTGCAAGAGTAGTCCATGACGCTTTTGAGCCACGATAACGTAAATGTAGAAGCTTACATGGATGACATAGTGGTCAAGAGCAAGGACAAGGCAACTCGATTCAAGATTTAGACGAGACCTTGCAAATCAGCAGCAAGATCAACCTCGTCAACCCCAGAAGTGTGTCTTTGGAGTCCTCCGCAAGCTTCTCGATTCTTCGTCTCAGGGAATTGAAGCCAACCAAAAGATCAAGGCCATTGAGCAGATTGAAGCACCAAAGCGCCAAGGATGTACGAAGGCTTGCCGGTTATGCGGGCTGCTTCAGCAGGGTTTATCTCTAAGTTCTGCTGAGCGCCCGCCATTTTTCAAAATATTGAAAAAGGCAGGTCCAATGAAATGGACACCGAAGCGGAGGCTGCGCTGCAGACTTGAAGAGATACCTGCCTCCACTCCAACACTTGTCGCACCTAAGCCACAAGAGAAGTTGTGCTAGATATAGCGGCAACCAATCAAGTGGTTAGTGCTGCGTTAGTGGCGAAAGGGAGGCGGATGATGAGCCGCAACCACGGCAGATGCATCCAATGACAAGCGTGGGGCTTCACGACAAGCTCGTCCCGACAAGGGTGGATCTGCACAAGCAAGCATGAGGAGGTGCAAGAAGATGGTGCAAGGCCCGCTTTACTTTGTCGGCCCTTCTCAGGGGGCTAGGTCGAGGTATTCGTGGTGCAAATTGCTTTTCGGTCTTCTCATGGCCTCGAGAAAGCCACGCCATTACTTCCAAGCACATGAGATCACGCTTGTCACTGCTTCCATCAAGAGGATACGCAGAATCCGTAAGCGAGTGCAGGATTGTCGAGTGGCACCGGAACTGCCAAGCTTTGGCCTCAAGTTTGAGAGCACTTCAACTATCCAGAGCCGAGCATTGGCGTAACTCATAGCAGAGTGGACACCAACACCGATGAAGAAATTCCAAACGAGCATCCCCGCCAAGGAAGCAAGCAAAGAGTGGCTCATGTACTTTGATGGTGCCTTCGCATGGCACCGGTGTCAGGCGTGTGCTTGTCGCCCACCGGAGAGCACCTCAAGTACGTAGTCTAGATGCATTTTCCCAAGGAGCAAGCAACAAACAATACTGCAGAGTATGAGGGTTTGCTTGCCGGTCTCAGGATCGCGGCAGACATTGGGATCAAGAAGCTCATTGTCAGGGGTGACTCGCAGCTTGTCGTTCGCCAAGTGAACAAGAATTACCAGAGTCTGTTGATGGAAGCTTACGTTGATGAAGTGAGAAAGTTAGAAGAGCACTTTGACGGCCTACAGATGGAACATGTTCCGAGAGCTCAGAATCTACATTGCCGATGGCTTCGAAAGTGCGCCGCACTTAAGTTACCGTGGAACCAGGGATTTTGTGCTCAAACTCGACTCGACGCGTCAGAACGCCCATCAATCGGACAGAGCAAGAAGAGGAAGTTGGTTTCGTGACTATTTTCCGCAGAGCTCCCCGGCCGCCGCCAAGAAGGTCCCCAAGATCAACACTAAGAGTGCCGAGGAGCAGTCTGCCCGACAAGCCTTAGGGTTTGTTTCACAGCGCACGCCCCGACAAGTTTTGTTTCGCAAGCTTGCCGGGAACGTAAGTCGCTGAACCGGTGTTCTTGCCGAGAAGCGGATGTCCCGAGCAGCATATGTGCCTTTAGTCCTTGTTGTCGAGCCACAAGCTCCAAAGATGGGCACAAGAGATTGTCCATTTCCTTCAGACAGAGAACTTCCCAAGAGCAAGAAGCGGAAAGAGTAGCCCGGCAATAAGTATGTACCAGTTTGTCGATGACACACGATAAAAGAAGACTCAACGCTATGAAATTGAAGTATATTCCCGGAAGACGGACAAGAGCTGCTGGCAGAGATACATGGAGGCATATGTGGTCACCACATTGGCAAGAAGAGCACTTGCCTAAAGCATTCCAGAAGGTTTCTTTTGGCCGACAGCCTCCGAGATGCAATCGCACAAGTAACCAAGTGTGAAGCATGCGCCCATTCCAAGCAGATACACCAGCCATTCAAGCTCTCCGACGATCCCTTTATCCCGCCATTTTTGGTCCGGGGTTCACATCCTCGCCCCTTTCCCCGAAGCTGTCGGGGCTTTGAGTACTTGTACGCTGTAATCGACAAGTTCACAAAGTGGCCGGAAGTGGAAGCAAGGAGGAAGGTGACAAAGACAACAAGAATAAGTTCTTTCAGTCGATTGTTTGCCGCTTCGGTCCCTAACAGGATCATCACCAACAACGCACACATTCACGAGCCGCACCTTCATGCAAGACATCCAGATCTTGGCGCCAAGGTCTGCTGCTTCGTTGCTCACCCAAGAAGTAACGGTCAAGCGGAGAGGGCAATGCTGAAATGTCGCTGAGCTCAAGGCCAGACTTTCGACAGTGCACAAGTGCGGAAAGAACGGATCGAGGAGCTGCCGTGGTTCTTTGGTCGATCAGATATGCCAAATCGAGCGATCGGATGCATAATTTCGCCTAGTCTATGGAGCAGAGGCGCTTCTCCCACGGAACTCGTGATAATGACGCTTTAGTGCTTGCTTATGATGAAAGTAGCAAGAGCAGCTGCGATAAGATGACGCTACTGTTCTTGAGGAAGACCGCTTTCGTGCTGTCAGACGAGCTGCTTATACTGAAGAAGTTTTGCCACCATAGCCGCAGTTAATGCCAAGTCTCGAGGAAGGCGACCTTGTTCTTCGGGCGCTGCTCAATCCGCCAAGAATTCCAACAAGTTGACGCCAAGGGAAGGCCCTTTACCGGTGAAACGAGTCACTAGGCCCGGCACTGTCTCATTTTGAGACCAAGATGGCTTTCCGTGAGCAACTCCTCGAACATTGAGCATCTTCAGAAAGTTTACTCAGAGGCGCGGTTGTTTAACCTGCTCAAGAACCACCTTTGTACAAGTCTTGTCATTGCTGCATGTAATCCTTTTGTACAAAGTCGGGCGCAGACTGCGGCATAATAAAGCTTCATGCTCGCGTGACATCCTGCCAATTTCATGCTTTCATATTTGCATGTGTTATCCGACACTTTGTGCAAAGACTCTACCCCGTAAGGCAATAATGAGCCATAAGGCTCTATATTTTTTATTTTCTTCTTCTTTTTTCTCAAAGAAAGGGAAGGTTCCTCGCCCACAAGCTTGCCGAGGAGGGGGGGAGGAGAAGATAATGGTGTGGACCAAAGGCTGCTCAAGAAAGTTTCACTTACCGGAAGCAAACGACAAAAAAAGCTAAGTCGCCAAAGTTTGAGATAACAGTTTTTAAATGCTTAAGTTATCTTCTTGAACGTAATCATTTTGTAAAGGAAAAACCCAGCGCTGAGGAACCAACTCAGAGCTAGTTTCGCCTTACTTTGTTTCGAGTCCGCTTCAACAATTTAAGTGTGCTGCGATTAGTTATGCATAAGGTTTCTTGTCGGTAGCGGCATCGACAAGAGGTCATCGCCTTGACTCAAGACTAGGCCATAAGCTAGGGTGCTCTATACTGCAAGTTCCCTAAAAAGCGTAGGGCAAAAAACATACAAAGGAAGGAATCAAGTAAAGGAAATAAATATAGCAGTCGACACCAAAATAAGGTTATATTACAAGATAACTTGTCCCAGCCTAATAGATTGTTCCCATAACACGACCAGTAGCTTTACAAGAAAAGGAAGAAATGGGCGGCCTAATCTATGCACCGCCATCAACCCTCATAACCTCATTCACCTTGTCCACAATGGGTGCGATAAGGGCCTTGAGCTTCCAGATCAAGATCCGCCGCAGTTTCTTGAGGATGTTGGTGAGGTTGAGGCCCGGTTATGAAGGCCACCTTCACCAACACCTTTTCCAGTAACTCTCGTGACAGATCATGCGCCACTGCTCACAGGCTGCTTTGGGATCCTTTCCCTGAGTCGCTGGAGGCCGCCGTCCACACCCTTGAAGAACAAAAGTGAGCTTGGCGCTGGCTGGAGGTTCTCGCCGGAGGAGTACCTAAGATCCTCCACCCCAACACTGACCACAGCAGTTCTGCCGATGATCAGAAAGCGATGTTCACGAGCTCTTCATCTGTAGAAGCTCCACCGCCTCCCTAAAGGTGTTCTGTTTCTGGCGACCACTGCAAGAATAGCTTGCTGGCCTTGATCTCCTCCTTCAAGGCCACCTCCCGGGCCTTGGCGCTTGTCCAAATGCCACTGGTCAATGTAGCTAGCTTCAAGATCAAGATCGCTTGGAGTCCTTGTGGCACTCAGCTCTTGTCTTGTCGGACGAGACGACCCCGCAGCCTCGCCATGGGCGTATGCCCTCTCAAGCCAAGCTTGAGCTGCAAGCTCTTCTGCCGCCGCCTTGAGATCGGGCTCTCAGCTCACCAAGGCCACCTTCGCCTCCAGCCTCCTTCTTGGCGGCCTCGGCAGGTGCGGCAGCGTCCTCTCGCCTTTTGAGAGCCCTCCGCTAAGTGTTTACTCACAGACGACAAGCTCCTCCTCATGGCTGTCAGTTGTTGACTCTTCCGCTACGCCAGCTCACTCACCTTCTCGCAAGGACAGCCTCGGCGGCAAGTCATTGCTGCTTCGCTTCGCCTTCTCGAGGAGGAAAGCTTCAGCCTCGGCGAAGTTGATTCTGCTCTCCGCCAAGGACCGAGAGCCTCCCGTCATGGGACCCGAGCTCCTCCGCGCTTCGATGTCCGCCTCGGCTGATAAGCGCCCCTGGATTCCAACCTTGGCTGGTCAGAGCGCTGCCATTCGTGAAAGCAGCCTGTTCCTCAGTCCTCGCCACGCTGCTGCACTGGCGGGCCACCACAAGTATGTCAACCCAGCAGAGGCGCAGCACTTCGCAAAAGCCTTTCGACCGGGCCTGAGCTCGACGCCTGTGGGAGCTTGATGAAGACGCCATCGCCGGCCTTCAAGTAGGCGCTGGCTAGGCCTCGAGCCCGGGCGCTGCAAGAGCGGGCGGAGGGATCGGCGGTCGGGCGTGAGCGCCTTGCGCTCCTGCGCCTCGTGGTCGCACAGGCGATCACTGACCTCGCCTCCTCGCGCCCAGAAGCTTGGCGTCTTCGGCACGGGATCATCACTGGCTGCTCTTCGTGGCGGCGGGCGTTGCTGGTGTCGTTTCACGCTGCTTCTTCCCCGCCACTGGTCTCCACCGGCCTGCGGGCGCATGGATCTGGACGACCGAGAAGGGAGAAAAGTCAAGCAAATATCCAAAAAGAAATTTAAGAAGAACCCAAGGGAAGCTTCAAGCAAGGGGATTACTCCTGCACCGATCTATACCAATGGCTCGCGCCAACGGGGTCAGCTGGCGCTGCCCCTTGTCCGGAGACTCTCCTTGCCGGGATTTTGCCCTTGCCGGAGAACGCCCTTGCCGGGAATCCTCCCTTGGCGTGTGTAGTCGGGCAGATAGCATCTCGGGGCGGCTTCCTCGATGCTCCCTGGTGAGGTCAGACTCGCCTTGTTACATGCACTAAATAAATGATGTCATAAAAGCGAAAGAGCACTCCATGCACGCCTAATGTAGAGAAGTAAATCATATACTTTATTGGGCTGCGCTGAGAATGATTGCCAGTGTCCGCAAGGAACTACACCACCTCGCTCAAGGTGGGCTCTGGCTCGATGACAATCACCGAGCCTTGGCTCTTCGCCGCCTCTCCGGGCCAGTGGTCCCGAAAAATTGTGAGTTCGGAGTAAAGCAAATAAGAAACAAGATGTAAAACAACAATAATTGAAGAAAAACAAGTACAACAGAGATTCTCTTCTCTTCTTCCTCACCGGAGCTGAGCTGAGAGGTCGAAGTCCAGCCCACCTTCTGCACGACGAGGAGGAGGGAGAGATTCCTTGACCGCTGGCGGGGACAGGCGGTGGTCCGGAAGACCCCGCTTCAGCTTGTCAGCGGGCGACGCGAGGGCGCCCCTGCTGCAACGCCGCTTGTCAGGGAGGCGCGTCGCGGGCGCGACGCGCTTGCTGACCCGCTCGCCGCCTCTACTACGCCCCTGCCCCGGAGACGCTTTCTTGGTGGAGCTGGGCCTGTGCTGGGCTCGCTGCGGCAAAGCGCTTGAAGATGGCGGGCCGCAGACCCGCGCTGGCTTTTCGACTCAGCTTCAATCTTCGCAGTTTCCTCGCCGCAAGCTTCTCCGCAAGCTTCATCTCGACCGGGTAAGGCTTAGCCGCTTGCTGCCTTTTGCCTCCTCCACGGTGAATCCAAACCGCATGGGGTAACGGCTGCCACCGCTTCTTCCGCCTCAGTGGCGAGCACGCCAGATCTCCACATCGTGGTGTCGCTGGTGAGGCTTCGCCGCCGGAGCGACCGCCACCTCCACCAGCCGTCAAGAACTGCTGCATTAACGTCGCCCGCTGGTGCTCGCTGTTGGGACAAGACTCGGCGCAGTCGACAGCCGCATCATTGCACGGATGCGGTCGAAGCGAAGAATTGTTGCACAGCGGAACGACAATTCGCCGCAACCTCGAACCATTCGGGATGCCGAGGATCATGCTTGAACAACTCCTTGAGCATCGTGATCCGGGCCCAAAGACAAAGGAAATTGAAGTTGAGGCCCAGCGCGCAGCCTTCATGATATCCGCTGACCTCAACTCCCCAGCGGGTCTCCTCCTCTCTTGCAGGGGGCGGCGCGCGCCGGAGAAAAACCGCACCAACGGCGCCACGGTAAGCCCGCAAGCCCGAGGCGCAAGATCCGGTGATGGCGATCTTCAGCTTGTCGCCTTCCGCGTTGTTATCCATCGCCACAGACATCGGGCTTGGCGCTGGCGGTGAATGGTTGCGGTTCTCCTCGACATCTCCAAAGACCATTCTCCTCCGCTTCCACTCATCCCACTTGCTCGCGGAGCTCTCCTTCCAGATATGCTTTGTCGGGGCTGGTCCTGTCTCGTGGGCCTCGAGCACCTAGGGCACGGGGGCCCTTTTCTCTGGGTCCAAAGCAAGGCAGCGGAGGGCGGCGCAGAAGAGATCGAGGTCGAGCGCTGGGGAGACGGGCAATTTACCCAGCTACCGCTCTCCGAGAGATAAAACCCCCACCGCTGCTTTGGTGATTGAGATGATCTTGCTCGAGCTCGGCGAAATATGGTGGTGTTATGGGTGTCGAATGGACCGAACCCTTCTACGCGCGCATGGGCCTCCTTTTTTATACTGCCGGCATCCACAGGTGTGCAGCGTGAGAAGAGGGGGTAGAAAGGTAAAATCGCAGGTTGGTACAACAGGACCAACAAAGGACCCCTACCTAACTCGACGGCAGGGACAAGGGCATTTAATGCCCGTCCGTCTGCCTCTAATAGTGCGGGAGGAGTGATCGTTAGTGAGCCACCGTTGCCACGATGGCGCTTCGCTAGCTCTGTCACCACCTTGCCTCGCTCGGGCCGCGTAGTGCCTCGCCACGCGCCCCTGGGATGGCCTTTGTGATGACATCACGCCGGATGTGCTGGAGTCTGGTGGTAGCCTTGCCGCTGCAAGTGCCTTGCCGCTGCCCTCTTTTTCTTGTCGGGCTGGCAAGCTTGTCGCCGGCTGGCTTCGCCTGGGCGCTGGGCGCCGCTGCAAGTCTTCCGAGATGCCTGGCCGGGCCTTCCCGGCAAGCTCCTCTTGCCGGGCCTCTTCTTTTGGTTAATACTTTGTTCTTGGAATGGCAGAAGCGGTGTGTGATGGAGGGTCTTTGGCGGCCGTCCGCAAGCCTTGCCACGGGTGTTGGCGATCACATTGCAGATGTTCGGGGTACTAAGGTACCCCTACTTTAGTACAATCGACAGAGCCCCTGGCCCGGGCCATACATCGGTGCCGAAAGGCGTTGTAGCCAGGCCCAAAGAGTGCACGGGCATCGCAGCGGGCGTGGGTCCGCCACAATCGACTCACACTACCACCGCGCCTCCAAGCAATGGCACGCGGCCGACAGGTGGCGCTGTGGGAGGCGGAGGTGGTGGGCTGCCCTGCCTCTGCCCTCCCCAAGGCCCGATTGGCTGAGCGGGCGGTCGAGTCCCCACTTTGCTCCTTAAAAGGGCGAAGGGGAGCTCAAAAATCTCAGTGACTCCCCCATCTCTCCTTGCTTCCTTCTTCGCTACTCTTTCCTCCCCTTGCCATGGAGGGAGGAACTCCTGGTCCTTCAACGGTGGCAGCTAGGGCTTTCCAGCAGCAGCGTGCCTCTCCCTATGCCGCACCTGTGGTGGCGGAGCCACGAGGGGGAGAGGGAGGGGGCGAGGCCGCGGACGAGGTCGAGGACGTGGTCGGGCGCCGGGAAAGAGGCAATGGGCGGTGCGGCGCTCCCGGCTCCAGCTCTCCTCGAGGCGGTCCATATACCGACGCACTTGAGTTCTTCGCCAAGCTGCGCCAAGCACCTCGCCGCCGCTACCGCTACCGCTTGCAAGAGGAAAGCCGATGGAACCGGATCCGCCGAGATGTTGGAGTTATGCGATGAGGGCTGTGGGATCAGCGGCACTCGAGTTAGTGTCAGATCCCCATTTCCCGGGCGCGGATGTACTTCGATCGAGGGTGGAAGACGCTCGCCCGCATCCACAGCTTGACGACGGGGTTTACCCTCCATTTTGCTAATGGAGGGCGACCTTCTCGGCCAAGGTCTTGGACCTCAAGACTCAAGCGAGATGCTGTGGACAGCTCCTCCGATAGCAAAGGCTCTCTCGAGCGAGAGTGATGAGGAGGGAGCGACAGCGACGACGAGCACGGGCGGGTCCGACCAGGCGCCTTGACGCTGCCTCACAAGCCCACCGGGCGACATTCCCATCATCCGGGTCGGGCCCTCGAACTCCCTGGGCCGCCTCCAAGGGCGGCCGGGTGTAGGAGGCTGCAGAAGAGAAGAGGGGTGGCGGCAAGGCCGGCTAAGTCGGAGTACGAGGGCGAGGTGCCTCGACAACAGGCTGACGCCCCGCCGCCTGCCTTCAAGCTCGGTCTCGGGCGCCTCGCCTCCGCCAAAGCTCCCGGCCGCCCCTCGGATCTTCTCTCTTGGTGTCTTCCGCACCAGTAGCTCACCTAGGCGCCTTGCTCTTCCCCCTGCAAGCTTCTCGTCGGGCCTCTTGACCTACCTCCCTAAGAGAGAAACAGAGAGAGGATTACGGGCATCTTATCTTCTTAGTTTGTAAGCCTTCGGCCTTAGCTGTATTTAAAACTTGTAATCCTCTCTATCATGTTTTTCATCCTCTATGGACTTGTACTAAGTTGGGATGTTTTTAGTGAAAAGAGGGGAATGTTTGCCGGTCGCGTCTTTACTTGACTCTCGGCTCTTGTATGTTTCCACCCCACGCCTCGAGGACCTTTGCCGACACAAACACACTCTTGGTCGAAAGGAACATCAGCAGTTCACCCGGGCGGTGTCAAGCCCAGCAAGAAACCTTGCCGGCTAGTTGCAGCGCCGCTTTGTTTTGTTCGAGCGGAACTCAAAAACAAATCAAGGGCTAACTTAGCCCCTCGATTCGCTCCTCCACGCATGGGTTTTCCCATACAGGCGGGGTTGTTTCGATTACATGGCCTTGCGGCCCCCGTCCATAGAAGGATGCATGAAGAGGGATGGAAAGTTTATCTGATATCGCAGCCCCTGCATCACGGTTTGTCTCACATCGAGCTCCTCGCACCTTTTCCTTGTTTGCCACTGGTATTGCAGCTCCGACTGACCTAGCAAGGAATATGAGCCTTGGTACTTGTAACCCCATCGCCTAGTTTGTTGTGGTCCAAGCGCTGGAAAGGCCCTTCGCTTCTTTCCTTGCCAATCGTTATTCCAATCATGAGAACAACTTAGACAGCACTGTAATAAGTTACTTTTCGTAATGTAACCTCATGTTGGGCAAACGCCATGTGTGTTTCGTCCTTGGTATGTTCATACTCTATGCTTTTTTAGGAACTTGCTCGGGCATACACGCTTGCTGAGCGCGAACATCAGCAGCTCATTGGGCGGTGTAGCCTCCGCAAGAAACCCTTCAGCTGCTTGCGCAAAGACTTGTATTGTTGAGCGGACTCGGAAACAAATCAAGGGCTTAACTCAGCCATGAGTCGGCTCCTCCAAGACAAGTTTCTCATACAAAGGACGCCCCACTTAAAGGTTTATTACGCCATTTCCTCTATTCCATTATGTCCCTTGCAATGCTTCTCACCCCACGCTCGGGAACTTGCCGGTGCAGCAATAATAATCCGCTGAGTGTGGAACATCAGCTGCCCATCGGCGGTGTTAGTTTCGATTAGAAACCTTCGCCAGCTTGCAGCACTTGTATTGTTGAGCGGACTCGAAACAAAGTGCGGATTTAACTTAACCACTTTGTTGGTTCCTCTCAAGGGATACAGGTTTAACGTGATAAGGTATGAATGTTCGAGGAAAATAACGTAAAAGTTTAGAACTAAAAAGGCTCAGATCTCAAGCTCGAGCGACTTAGCTTTTTCCATCTTCTCGCGATCCCGGCTACCGCATTTCTCTTGTCCTCCTCTTGTATGTTTTCACCGCCGCATTCGTGGAACCCGCCGTGCAAACACACTCGCTGGAAGTGGACGCCAATGTCTGGCCGGTAAGCGTTCCCGCAGGAAGAACTCGCTTGGCTAGTTACAGCCGCGCTTATTGTTGAGCGGATCAACATGATCAAGGGCTAATTTAGCCATGATTCGGTCCTTATGCGCATGTGTTCTTCTATACAAGGTACGGATTTTTAGGGAATGCAACTCAAAAGTTCGAACTGGTTGCTTCGGCTTTATCGGGCCGGTGGAGCTGGATGGCACGCCCTCGACGCAAAGACGGCATTCGGGAGAGGTGGTGCGCTGCCGGAGTGGGCACTGCAGAGCTGTCCTCTGCCGGGCTTAGATTTTGGTAGATCTGGCCTTTGCTTCCTTGCACTTGCTAAGCGGAGCTCGATGAAAAGGTGCCTCGACGGGCAACAAGCAGCACTCGGGAGGTGCGCTTGCCCAGTGGGCACCAGAGCTATCTTTGCCGGACTTGGCTCTTCCTCTTCCCCGGGAGCTTCAAGGCAAGTGGCTTGCGCTCCGCCACAGCCTGCTGCTTCTCGTAGATCTTGTCGGTGCAGATAAGCGCCTCCTTCTTGTCACCTTGGGATGTAAATGACACTTATCGGACCAGGCATCTTAAGCACGCTAGGCGTGAAAGAGAGGCTGCCATGAACTTGGCGTAGCGTAGACGGCCTAGTATCCCATTGTAGGGGCAACGGGATATCAGCAACATCGAATGCGACTTTTCTCTCGTCCTGGAAACCAGCTTCACCTGCCAAACGTCATCTGGCACAAGGATCTCCCCTTTGGCTTGCTCCTTCACGGGTTTATCCCTTGAAAGGTACCAGCTTCTTTCGAGCTCATTGTCAGATTTGTAGTTTCTGAGCACCGTGGAGGAAATCAGGTTCAGGCCGGCCCCTGCCCAACCAACATCTTCGTGACCTTGAGGTTGGCGGATTGGTGAGACCAACATCGGCAAGCAGCCGACTCAGCGGTGACGCGATCGATGATCCTCAACGTCGAAGATGATGGGCGCAGTTTACCACTTCAGGGGCTGCGCGACCGACGGACGGGTTCGCAGCATTTACCTCTCGCACCCACCGCTTGAGTTGGCGCGTGCGAGGCGCAGGAGGCGCCACCGTCGACCGATAGCACCTCTCGCTGCTTCTCTCAAACTCTTTGGTCTTTAGCCTCATCTTCCTCCATTTCATCTTCATCATCCTCATCCTCATCTCTTGCCGCGCCCCGGGAGGCTCAGTTCTCCTTGCCGCTGCTTGGCCTTGCCGCGGTGCCCTCCCCGACGGGAGGTTTCTTGCCGGATCCTCCGCCGCCTCCCCTGCCCTTCCCTTGTCAGGCGCCAGTATTTCAGCTTCAGAGTTCGCCATCTCGCCCCACTTTCTGCAGGTTTGGAGATCATGGCCCTTGGTACGGTGGATCTTGCAATACCGCGCGGAGCTATCTCGCTTGTCGGCGGCTACCACGCCTCGCCGGAGTCATCATCGGTTTTGGCCTTGTTTCCGAGCTAATTGCTGGGTTTTAATGCTCAACAGCCTAGCACATCCTTAGCCTTTCTCTTCCGTTGTTCCGCCCCGTTCTTTCCTCGGCGGGCGCGGCCCTCAATCGCCGATCCTTCTGCTTCCCTAATCTCTCCGCCGATTTTTCCTCCCTTCTCAGCCTGGGTGGCACACTTGCCGGCCGTGAGCATAGAGCTCGCCGACATCTCTCGATCTTGCTCATCGCCATCTCCTCCTCATCCGCGGGTTATGCATGTTTCTGTGGAACACGCCGACAACCGCGCAGGTGGACATCAGGGATGTCATGCCGCACTTGGCTGAATCTCTCGTGATGTATTTTGCGCTAGGGCTCCCCTTCCTTCCGGACGAAAGCAAATGCAGGTCGCTTTCCAAGGGGGTTTGTGGTCACCAGTGAAGGCGCCGACAAACTGATGACACAGTCCGCCCCATGAAGAGATGGAGCCGTCCGACAAGTGCATGAGCCAGGATCTGACGCTGGGCTTGAGTACCAGCGGAAGTAGTTGGCAAGGATCTTGTCAAGGCCTCCGCAGCCTCGCATCGCATGATGGTGATGCCGAGGAACTCGGACGGACTGTATCCCCGCCATCATACTTTCGCACGCCGGGCTTGAAGTTTCTTGGTCTTGGGCCACTGGATTTGGCCAAGCAGCTCACTGGGTGAACGCAGGGCAACCTGTCACAGACGGCAAGTCGCCTGTTCCCTGGCGCATGCATGTCTATATTAAGTGGGCCTGGGCCACAGTGTCGTGGTTCTAAGTCCGACAAGAGAGTGGGGGGTAGGTAAGAGAGAGGCAAGGTCCTAGCTATGGAGAGGTTGTGAACACAAGCGATATGTAATGCAGTTCAAAGTTCTTCCCTGAGGAAGTAAAAGCCCCACGCCCTTGGAGCCCCGAGGCGGTTTGAAAGGATTCTCAGGTAGGTATTACAAGAGTGCAAACCTCTATCTGCGGAGGGCTATTATTATATAGAGTGCGCCAGACCAAAGCCCCAGCCCACATAATGGAGAGGTTAAAGTACATTAAGCTCAAGGCATCACAACGCCTCATAAAGTGCCTTAACTATCATTAAGTCTATTCAATTACAAAGCTCATCCACAGGTAGTGCTCTCGACCTTCCGTGGTCGAAAGTGTATCTTCATGGTCGAAAGTGAGTCTTCCATGGTCGAGTCCTTCCAAATACCGAGTGGGTTCCTCTTGGTCGATCGAAGATGATCTCTTCTAAGAGTGTCCCTCAGGAGGACGCTTAGGTCAGGCCTATGACCCTACCCTAGGTACATGAATCCATCATTAGCCCTCGAATGGATTGAGGCTTGAGTGAGGAAGGAGCTCGACGCTGTTTCCGATTGTGTTTTGCATATCGGGCTATGTGTTGTTCTCGATCAAGATCTTCTTCGCTGATAACGAATAGCAATTCTTCACCGACTTGATCCATTCTTGTTCTCTAGTCGAAAGTGATCTTTTTATTATACTCGCCGTTCCTTAACGACGGATCGCGAAGAAATTTCGTGACTTCTGGCAAGTCGACCAGCCGCTATGGATTCTATGGATACGAAATTTGGGGAAGCGCTACAAGCGAATGGCATCACGGCGCCGGATGGGACATGACAGA
>JAHHZJ010008109.1:0-10282 GCA_021437245.1 Aegilops speltoides | reverse complement strand
GAATGGGATCAAGGAAAAGTGGACCCTCAAATGCTAAGGCAAGCATTGGCAAAAGCTCAAGACTCCATTTTTGGTTTAGTGATCCAAGATCACATTGAGTCCATAGGAAAGCCAATACTATTAAAAGGGATGAGGTTATGTTAATGATCCGTTTCCAAAGTGCTTAGTGATATATCTCCCAAACTATCGAATCTTTCATTCCAATATACACTCATAAGTAATCTCGGTCCCACCGATTTCCAAACTCACCACACCAGATGAACCACCCACCATAATGCCAAACCCTAGAAATTTCGGATTTTCCGATTAACTCGGTCTCACCAAACTAGTGTTCCAAGCTTCAGAACCTTCACATCAAATCGTGTCACCGAGATGATAAAGTCGGTCCCACCGAGATTGGCAAACCCTAGTCTTTGGAAGAATCGGACTCACCGAGATTGTATTTTCGGTCCCATCGAAAATCCCAACGCTCACGTTTGAACTTTGTCTCACCGAGTTGTCAACTTCGGTCCCACCGAGATTGGTCAAATTGTGTAAGGTTGGATTTTGTGTGGAGGCTATAAATACCCCTCCACCCCTCTTCATTCAGAGAGCCACAAAGAACTACCACTCCTACCTTACATTTCCGAGAAGAAAACTACCTACCCTTGTGTTGAATCTAGCTCCACCCCCCATATGAAGCTTGATCTCTAGCCTTCCCAAGTTGCTTTCCACTCAATCCTTTCTTCCACCACAGCCAAATCGGAGGAGAGTTGAGTGTTGGGGAGATTATCATTTGAAGCACAAGAGCAAGGAGTTCATCATCACCAACACCATCTATTACCTTTGGAGGGTGGTGCCCCTAGATTGGTTAGGTGTCGCTGGGAGCCCCGATGTGGAGTTGAACCAAGAAGGTAAGGGCAAGGAGTCCCACGTGAAGATCACCCCGAGTAAGGCTAGTCCTCCGTTGTGCCATGATGGCATAGACAAGGTTGCCTTCGGGACCCTTCGGGTGGAGCCTCCGTGGACTCTCGAGCGCACTCCGTGGGTTGAAGTCTCCATCAACGGGATTGACGATAGCACCACCATCAACCACGGAAAATCTCCGTGTTCCAAATTCGCTTTCTTTTTCCACCCTCTTTACTACATGTGCAATTTACTTTCCCTGCCAATACCTAGAATTGCATGTGTAGGGTGATACTTGACTTGATCATCATCGTGAATCGCCAAAAACTTGTCTTTATCAAAAGGCTGAATTTTTATATTGTCAAGTAGTCTAATCACCCCCTCTAGACAATTTCGATCCTACAAGTGGTATCGGTTTGGTCTCCATTGTATTGGTTTCATTGCATTGACTCCATAAGCTTGGTTTCACAACCTAGAGAGTATGGGCCTAGTGAGGGTAATTTTGAGAGGTCCTTACTTTGATGGTTCAAATTTTGCTAGTTGGAAGCATAAAATGAAAATGCATATTCTGGACATAACCCCGCCAAGATGGGGCATTATTTGTGTTGGCTTGCAAGGTGAGTTCTTCGAGGAAGGAAAAGTTCCGGATCTGAAGTCCGATGAATTTGGATGTTAAACAATGCTCAAGCTTGTGACATTCTCTTCAATGCTTTGTGTCCCGAGGAGTTCAACAAAATCAGCCGCCTTGAGAATGCAAAAGAGATTTGGGATACTTTGGTCGAAATGCACGGGTACCGAGTCCGAAGGAATCAAAGCTAGATGTTCTTCAAGGTCAACTTGACAAGTTCAAGATGAAGGAAGGTGAAGGAGTCGCTGAATGTACTCTAGGCTTGCTCTCATCACAAATGAGATTGCGGCTTAGGAAGCGAAGAAATGACCGATCGATTCATCATCAAGAAGATTCTCGAGCTTTGATGGAAAGTATGACACCGCAGCACTTTGATCCAAATGATGCCAAACTACAAGAATCTCAAGCTCACCAAGTCATTGAAGAATTGTTGCTCATGAGATGACACTTAAAGATAAGGAAGAGCTTCAACAAGTCAAGTGGTGCTTACAAAGCTACAAGTGATGCTCCCACAACCTCAAGTGACAAGCTAGTTTCCAATGAAGAGATAAGCCTAATGGTGAAGAACTTCAACAAATTCTACAAGAGTAGAAGCAAGGAAAGAAGCTCAAAGTCTAGATCATATGATGAAAAGAGATCTTCTAGTCGGATCAAATCACATAATTGTGGAAGACCCGACACTACTCAAATGAGTGTTCGCTCCACAAGAGAAGAGAAGAATTCCAAGAAGAAGAAGCTCAAGAGAAGAGTCACCGAAAGAGAGAAGGAGTAGAGATGATCGTTATGAACGAAGATCCTCCTGAGAAGGGATCTTGGAGAGGAAAGACAAGTCATCAAGGAGCTACACAAGAAGAAAACATCAAGCTCATGTAGGTGAATGGGTCTCCGTTCACCCTCGGACAATCACCCGAAGAAGCTATCACTCCAACTCCGACATACACAAGATGAAGGTGTTGCCGGTCTTGCTCGTGTCCTCCAACTCCAACTCCTATGACTTATTTGATTCACCAAATGAGGGAATTGGAAGATGCTTCATGGCTAAAGGCCCCAAGGTATCACACCCTGAATTTATTGACTTTGATAGTGATGAGGATGACTTGCTTGGTGAAGATGAGCTTTACATGACAAATCTAGAGTAGTAATGATGAACATGCTAGTAGTCTTTATAGTCGAGAAGAGTCGAATGACAATGCTATGAAGGAGATTGAGCGCCTAACTAAAGAACTAAACACTCTTAAGTTAGCTCATGAAACAACTCAAGAAGATCATAGAGAGCCTAAGATCTCATGAGAAGCGCCTGAGAAGCTCAATCTAGAGCAAGAACATGAGTTCCTAAAAGCAATCAATGACGATCTTCAAAGAAGAGTTCTTCATATCTTGCCAAACGACTTCTCTTGTCAAATTCTTGCCACCTATTAAAACTAAGCATGACAAGCATAAGAAAATTCTTCATCTAGTAGTAACAATAACCATGCTAAATCCAATATTGTTGCTCTAGTAATTCTCTTGATTCCACTAACATGTTTCAAGCCAAGTTACACTTGAGCAAGAAAATAGTTTATTGAAAGGGATTATAGAGAAAGGTGTCTACAAGAGCCTTGCCGAAGCAAGAACTTTGAGGAAATTGTTCGCAAGCAAGGAAGGCACGAAGAATCAAGGAATTGGTTTTGAGCGAAAGTTCAACGCCGAGGGTGTTGAATGGGAAGAAGGTCAATATCCCACTCCAAAGTTTGTTTTCAAAAGGAGAAGTATGATCCTACTTCTTCCAATGTGGAACAAGCTCAAGATGACCTTCCACCACAAGACCACAAGCTAAAAGGAAGGACAAGCTTCAAGAGGAGATTGATGCATTTATTGAAGCACCTAAAGCCATGGTCAAGTGGGTTCCCAAGGAAACGCAAGTTCTACTTCTCAAGCTCAACTACTACCCCAAGGATTCCCATCAAGATGATGTGGATCCCAAGAAGAAGAACTAGAGAGTTCTTGAGGGTGACTCCCAACATACTTCACTCACATTCATTTTGGCAAAAACTTGTGCAATCAACTTCCACATCTTGCACTAGTTCATGGAGTCACAAACCCTCTTGTTGGTAAGTCAAGGGACAAGGTAATCATTGCTTTCATGGACATCATCTATTGTGAACTTCAATCTATGTCCATGGATATCCTTGTTTGTTCCTTGTGGGACTAACCCATGTAGGTATTGAAAGTGCCCAATCCAAAGGATTGCTCCCAACTCTTGATGATCTTCATCAACATTGAGCATCCACATCTTCAACATCTACATGAAGTCTTCTACGACAACCCAAGGTTAGTTTGACCCTTTAAAAGGGTTCTCACATCTAGGGGAGCTTTGTTAAAGAATTGAGCTAAAGCATCTTCAAATGATGTGAACACATTAATGCTTTATGTAAAAGTGGTAACCCCACTTGTGTTAAACGATGAGTATGACCTATGATCAAATGTTCTCATTTGACTCCTAAGTCAATATACTCATAAAGATGACCTAGTCATCACAATTGTGTGATAGTAGCTAGAGTTTTGTTTGTGCATGTTTGACACATATTTCATTTGCTATCTTATTGTGTGAGCATGTTGGATGCATAATTTTATCCATTCAAGGACATCCATTTGTTGCTTTGGTCTTTTGATTTTTCCGACCAAATGGATGGACAAGAATGCCTAAGTACCTCCCCTAGCTATCTATGCTTTGTCTCAAATTCTATTCATGCTTATATCACAAACTTTGAACAAGTCATTTTTGACACACCGAGTGAGGAGCACTGAGCCACCGATCCACAAAGACTAAACTTCCAAAACCTTCTAAGTGATTTCGGTCGACCAACCCACTCAAACTCGGTCAAACCGAAAGCACTTGATTGATCTAGGTTTTCACCCGTGAAACCGAAGGTAAATTTTGGCGTGATCGAAATGTGTAATCGCTCTAGTTATCCATCTGTGCCACCGAAGTTTTACAACTCGTCCCACCGACAGCAGAGGGGTATATATATCGTGGGTCGACGCATTGATTTCTACTTCAAAACGCCGCTCATTACCCTTTGCCGCCGCGCCGTGGTCTCCGGATCGCCTCGTTGCCGCTCAGGCGCCGCCGCAGTCTCCGCCGCCAACGGACATTCTCTCCGCTGCTAGCCAGAGAGGAACTCCACCAAGTTAGGTGAGTTTGATCCTCTCGTGTTTCAACCTCCGATTCTATGCACGCATTGGTTTGCCTAGCATCTTGCCACGCTTTGAGATCTTCTTTAACACCGATTAGTTCTTTGAACGAAATTCGAGTAAAAGTTTTAGGTTAGGTTTCCAATAATCTCGGTGAGACCGATTCTACATTCTCGGATGACCGATTGGCCTCCGCCAGATCGCACTTTCGTCCAACCGAAGTGTGCAAATCGGTGACCAAATGAGGATTTAGTGAAACCCTAGTGTTTCGGAGATCAAACCCATTTCGGTCCAACCGAAAGTGGTGAATGGTCTGTTAGACACTGGATTCACCGAATTTTAGACTCGGTCCGACCGAAATGCATTCTCGTGAAAACCTAAAACTGAAATTTGAACTCATTATTTTTGCAAAATCTTCGTAGCTTGTGATAACTCTTCTACTCGCCACACCTAATCTATTCACAAAGTTGTCACCATGTCGATGCCAGTGACAGCCGTAACAGGTCCGAGTCACCAATTGCTGAAATTCCAGAGGCAGGCACTAGTCCCGAGGCTAGAAGCTTTTCGATGATGGTAGAGGAGCACACCAAGTGGTTTGCCTCCAGCCACCACGTAGAAAGAAGAGGAATTTGATGAAGAAGATTCGATTTCATTGCGAGGAAGAAATCTCCTCCAAGCCAAAGAGGAAAGTTGTTGCCAAGAGCATCAAGGAAGCAAACCAAGAAAGGCACCAAGAAGTGAAGAAGTCCACGCTGCTAAGAAGCTGAGTATGGAAGAGGAAACTGCAAGGTGAAGAAAACTTCCAAGAGGAAGAGGATTGTGCATGATGAAGCAAAGCAGATGATGATGATGATGAGGAAGCACCCCAGCCTCCTCCTCAAGTCTAAGTTCATGGGTGATGCCATCGAAGGTGGAGCACCTTCTAAGTCCAAGCCTTCGCTTCCAAAGAAAGGCAGCTCAAGCCGCCGCCAAGCCCAAGAAGACCTGTCAGAACATCCCAGCTTCAGAGAAGAAGAAAGACAATGCACCATGAGTCGATGATGAGGCACCAGACGTAAACTTCCGTAAATTGCCAATTCACAATGATGCTCATCCTCGAGCTGAAAACATGAAGGAAAGAAAGGATAAAGGTCTCAGCTATGGAGACAAGCTGATCCATATGTCTGTAGGAGAAGAACTGCAGAGATCCAAGGTTCCACACCGAGAGCAGCAGACTTCTATGAGACTGACAATGGACAAGAGGCCCATTGTTGCGTACACTGCATGTTGACGGGCATACATTGACAAGGAAGAGCACAGAGACTTCTTTCCACATGTGCATGAGAGCTTTACCGCATGTGGTGTTGCTGAGTTTGTTGGTCGAGTGGCGATTGGAATGATGAGATGATCATGCAATTCTATGCCATAGCTCATTTCTATCCGTATGGAAAGATCACATGGATGATCAAGGCCAAAGATTCTCTTCAACTGTTGAAGAATGGGCAGCACTCTGAATGCTCCAAAGGCAAGAGAGAGATGATGTTGATGTCTATGGTATTCCCAAGAAGAACCATGAATCTATGAAGAATATGTACAATAAGGTACCAGCTAAGGATGTAGAGATCCGAAGCTCGCCGTGTATCATCTCCTGCAGGTCTTCCTACCACTAACACTATTCTGAGGCATACCTTGATGCCCAAGTCTGGAGATCATCGCATGATCAGAGGGTATTCTATCAACATGCTGCATATACTTGATCAGAAGGCACCTTTCAAGGTGATGGACCTGATAGTTGAGACTATCAAGAGGACTGCAGCACTGTAAGAGGTCGGTGGATTTGCCTCGATATTCAGATGCTTATCAATGCCAAGTTTGGCACGGCACCTACTTGTTGGATAGACCACACTTGCCATCGCAGCCTGAGCATGAGGACAATGAAGTTGTGATGGATGAGGATGACCCAACGTCGTGAAGGACAAGCAAAGACCTAGCTGCCAAGAAAGCTAAAGTCGAGAAGGAAGCAGCAGACAGCAAGCTAAACCCAAGAGTGTTGGAGAGCAGCTCCTGAAGCTACCCAGAGGATTGAACAACGCCTGGCCAAAGATTGTGCAGCCTCAGGAGAGTCTTGAGAGATTGTCAAGACAAGATCCATGCTGGATGTCAAGCGATCAAGTGCAAGTCATCACAACAAGCTTGAGGCAGAGATCGAGGAAGCAAAGAGGGAAGGAAGAGCTCATGCGCGAGATGCAGGATGAGACCTAGTCCAGATGAGATTATGAATACCGCCCTGCCCTAAGAAGACCCCGATCACCAAGCATTCTCCAAGGGACACCAGACTACAAAGATCAAGACTCACACTCCACTGCCCAGCCTCCACCTCCAAAGGACCACCTCCAGCTCCACGCATATCACCAAGCCTTTGCAGATGCAGCCATCTCAACTCCATCAACCTGCAGAGAGCCGCCAAACAGAGTCCCCAAGGACGCTTAGCTCTATACCTTTCAACTTTTTGGTAACTTGTTGCCAAAGGGGAGAAATTGTATAGATCATAGGATCTTCTAGAGAGAGAGTGCTTTGTCTTTATGCTTTTTGCTCTTTTCTGCTCATTTGCATGTCTTTTTGAGATACTTTTTGAGATTTTCGAGACATTCCGTGTGGTTTGATACCACGCTTGATTCACTTTGATGAGTGCTTGGTCGCATTTATGCCTTAATGTGTGCTTAATGCTTATCATATGCTATTCATATCTTGTATGACCATTTACTCATGTCTTGGTGATTGGGTGCATGCTATTCATTCTTATCATTTTGTGCGGCTCCACCAAGATGTATGTGACATGGAAGAGTGACCCATGATCCTAATCGATGCAGGCATTTGCATTCAAACGCAAATCTTAAATAATGCACAAATTTAGGGGGAGTTCTGCTTATCACATACTTCTCAAAGCGTTTATATTATTCATTGATTATATCATTTGTCGGTTGATCTATATGTTGTCATCAATTACCAAAAAGGGGAGATTGAAAGTAACTAATCCCCGGTGGTTTTGGTAATTAATAACAACATATATATCATTGAACTAATAGTTTCTTGAGAATCATTTCGTAAAAGTTCAAAGGATATGGGTATGGCAATGACCCAAGAAGTGGACCCTCAAATGCTAAGGCAAGTATTGGCAAAAGCTCAAGACTCCATTTTTGGTTTAGTGATCCAAGATCACATTGAGTCTATAGGAAAGCCAATACTATTAAAAGGGGATGAGGTTATGTTAATGATCCTGCTGTTCAAAGTGCTTAGTGATATATCTCCCAAACTATCAAGAATCTTTCATTCCAATATACACTGATAAGTAATCTCGGTCCCACCGATTTCCTAAACTCACCACACCGAGATGAACCACCTCAGCCATAAAGCCAAACCCTAGAAACTTCGGATTTTCCGATTCTCACTCCTGCCAGATCACCTAAACTGTTGCCAAGCTTCTTCAACCTTCTGTCATCAAATTGGTGTCACCGAGATGATAAAGTCGGTCCCACCGAGATTGGCAAACCCTAGTCTTTGGAAGAATCTGACTCACCGAGATTGTATTTTCGGTCCCACTGAAAATCCCAACGCCCACATGATTTGAACTTTCGTCTCACCGAAGTTGTCAACTTCGCCCCACCGAGATTGGTCAAATGTGTGTAACGGTTGGATTTTGTGTGGAGGCTATAAATACCCCTCCACCCCCTCTTCATCTTCGGTGGAGAGAGCCATCGTGAAGAACTACCACTCCTACTCTTACATTTCTGAGAAGAAAACTACCTACACCTTGTGTTGAGATCAAGTAGCTCCACTCCCACCATATGAAGCTTGATCTCTAGCCTTCCTGTTAAGCTTTCCACTCAATCCTTTCTTCCACCATGCCCAAATCAGTGAGGAGAGTTGAGTGTTGGGGAGATTATCATTTGAAGCACAAGAGCAAGGAGTTCATCATCATCAACACCATCTATTACCTTTGGAGGGGGTAGCCTCCTAGATTGGTTAGGTGTCGCTTGGGGAGCCTCCACAAGATGTGGAGTTGAACCAAGAAGTTTGTAAGGGCAAGGAGATCGCTTACTGTGTGAGAGATCTACCCCGAGTAAGGCTAGTCCTCCGTGGGGCATGCCATGATGGCATAGACAAGGTTGCTTCTTCGTGGACCCTTCGGGTGGAGCCTCCGTGGACTCTCGCACTGCTACCTCCGTGGGTTGAAGTCTCCATCAACGTGGGATTGACGATAGCATTCACCATCGGAACTGACGAGAAAAATCTCCGGTTCCAAATTGCTTGGTTTTCTCCACCTCTCTTTACTACATGTGCAATTTACTTTCCGCTGCCAATACTCTAGAATTGCATGTGTAGGGTGATACTTGACTTGATCATCACAGTGAACTTGCCAAAAACTTGTCTTTATCAAAAGAAATTTTTATATTGTCAAGTAGTCTAATCACCCCCTCTAGACATACTTCGATCCTACAATAGTATATACCCGATCACTCCCGAGTGATCACGCCCAATAGTATAGCAAGGCAATCGACAAGAATGTAGGGCCAATGATGATAAACTAGCATCCTATACTAAGTATTTAGGATTATGGGTAAGGTATCAATGATTGTAGCAACAATGACAAAATGCAATGTAATAGGAGTAATCAAACAAAGAATATGCTACACTACTCTAATGCAAGCAAGATAGAGAAGAATAGGCATATCCGGTGATCAAGGGGGTTGCCGTCGCTGTATAAGAAGGAGGGGTCGATGCGAGTTTAGTTCGCACGTGGGCATCAAGATCGCCACGGGTCTAACGGAGAGAAGAGTGGGGAGAAAAGTAAATACATAGCAAGCAAGTGCATAACAGACAACAAGGAGGTAGACTGTTCTAACGCGTATGAGGTGATACTGTTAAGAGGGAAACATCCGGGAAAGTATCCCTGTTCCGTGCTTTTAAAGGCAGGAGCCGAGGGGAAAGTTGCGAGTCTCGATAGGTTAGGGTGGTCGGATGAATGGGTTGCGATCCGTAATCGCCTCGCTGCTCGAGCAACTTTCATGTTGAAAATAATTTAATCCGAGTTCGGATTAAAAGTTATGATTTTCTAAAGATTTTATTAATTTCGTAATTTAATTAATTATTTAAATAAATTGAAATTAGAGTTATGACATCAAGATGATGTCATGCCGACGCAAGCAATCAATGGGTGATCGGTCAATCTGACCATGGGTCCCATCGGTGAGTGACATTTTTAATTAGGCATATTAGTTAACCTAATTAGTATTAATTAGGGGCCCCACTGCTATGATTAACTAACTAACTAATTAACATATCAAAGTTAATTAGGTAACTAATGTAATTAGATTAATTAGTTGCTTAATTTAACTAATGAAAATTAATTTAATTAATTAATTAATTAATTAATAATAATTTTGTTTCTTCTTCTTTTTTTTTACTTAATAGAACGTTCTGGCGCCGTGGGGCCCCGTGTCATTGGGTCAGGCACACGGCACGTGCACGTGCTAAGCTGCAAGGCATGGTATCTAGCTTACCAAGACCCGGCAGTGGGAGGATGGCGAGGTCGATCGGACCAAGATGAGAAGGGTA
>JAHHZJ010008108.1:0-12831 GCA_021437245.1 Aegilops speltoides | reverse complement strand
GCTTTGGTAGATTCTCGCCCGCTTTGTGGACTATTAATCACTGCTTTGGGTTCTCGAGTGATTTCCACTACTAACGAACCCCGGGGTGCGCTTACGGGTCGGTCATCAATCCTCGCATTTTTGGCCGATTCTAGCCCGTTTCATGGTCTATTACTCACGATTCTGGCCCGTTTTGGGGTCCCTGAGCGATTTTCACGATTGACGATCCCTGTGGTGCGCTTACCGTGGGTCATCAACACTGCAGCTTTTGGCCGATTCTCGCCCGCTTCATGGACTATTACTCACTGCTTTTGGGGTCTCGAGTGATTTCCACGATTGATTTAACCCTAAGGTACGCTTTACGGTCGGTCATCAACCTCATAGTTTTGGCCGATTCTCGCCCGCTTCATGGACTATTACTCACTGCTTTGGGGTCTCGAGTGATTTCACGATTGATTTAACCCAAAGGTGCGCTTTACGCGTCGGTCATCAACACTCATAGTTTTGGCCGATTCTCGCCCGCTTTGTGGACTATTACTCACTGCTTTGGGGTCTCGGAGTGATTTCCACGATTGATTTAACCCAAAGGTGCGCTTTACGTGTCGGTCATCAACACTGCAGCTTTGGTAGATTCGCCCGCTTTGTGGACTATTAATCATTGTTTTGGGTTCTCGAGTGATTTACTACTAACGAACCCCTGGTGCGCTTACGGTCGGTCATCAATCCTCGCAGTTTTAGCCGATTCTAGCCCGCTTCATGGTCTATTACTCACGATTCTGCCCGCTTTGGGGTCCCAGAGCGATTTTCACGATTGACGATCCCTAGGTGCGCTTTTACCGCTTGGTCATCAACACTGCAGCTTTGGCCGATTCTCGCCCGCTTCATGGACTATTACTCACTGCTTTGGTGTCTCGAGTGATTTCCACGATTGACGAACCCTACGCTTACGCTCATCAACGTCATAGTTTTGGCCGATTCTCGCCCGCTTTGTGGACTATTACTCACTGTTTTTGGGTCTCGGAGTGATTTCCACGATTTACGAACCCAAAGGTGCGCTTTACGGTTTGGCCATCAACACTTATAGTTTTGGCCGATTCTGCCCGCTTTGTGGACTATTACTCACTGCTTTGGGGTCTCGAGTGATTTCCACGATTGACGAACCCAAAGGTGCGCTTACATGTCGGCCATCAACACTCGCAGCTTTTGGTAGATTCTCGCCCGCTTTGTGGACTATTAATCACTGTTTTGGGTTCTCGAGTGATTTCCACTACTAACGAACCCCGGTGCGCTTTTACGGTCGGTCATCAATCCTCGCAGTTTTGGCCGATTCTAGCCCGCTTCATGGTCTATTACTCACGATTCTGGCCCGCTTTGGGGTCCCAGAGCGATTTTCACGATTGACGATCCCTGTGGTGCGCTTTACCGTGGGTCATCAACACTGCAGCTTTGGCCGATTCTCGCCCGCTTCATGGACTATTACTCACTGCTTTGGGGTCTCGAGTGATTTCCACGATTGACGAACCCCAAGGTACGCTTTTACGTGTCGGTCATCAACCTCATAGTTTTGGCCGATTCGCCCGCTTTGTGGACTATTACTCACTGCTTTTGGGTCTCGAGTGATTTCCACGATTGACGAACCCCAAGGTGCGCTTACGGTCGGTCATCAACACTCATAGTTTTGGCCGATTCTGCCCGCTTTGTGGACTATTACTCACTGCTTTGGGGTCTCGGAGTGATTTCCACGATTGACGAACCCAAAGGTGCGCTTTTACGTGTCGGGTCATCAACACTGCAGCTTTGGTAGATTCTCGCCCGCTTTGTGGACTATTAATCACTGTTTTGGGTTCTCGAGTGATTACCACTACTAACGAACCCCGGGTGCGCTTTTACGGTCGGTCATCAATCCTCGCAGCTTTTGGCCGATTCTAGCCCTTTTCATGGTCTATTACTCACGATTCGCCCGCTTTGGGGTCCCAGAGCGATTTTCACGATTGACGATCCCTGTAGGTGCGCTTTTACTCGCTTGGTCATCAACACTGCAGCTTTTGGCCGATTCTCGCCCGCTTCATGGACTATTACTCACTGCTTTGGGTCTCTCGAGTGATTTCCACGATTGACGAACCCCAAGGTACGCTTTTACGGTCGGGCCATCAACCTCATAGTTTTGGCCGATTCGCCCGCTTCATGGACTATTACTCACTGCTTTGGGGTCTCGGAGTGATTTCCACGATTGATTTAACCCAAAGGTGCTTACGTGTCGGTCATCAACACTTATAGTTTTGGCCGATTCTGGCCCGTTTTGTGGACTATTACTCACTGTTTTGGGGTCTCGGAGTGATTTCCACGATTGACGAACCCAAAGGTGCGCTTACGTGTCGGTCATCAACACTCGCAGCTTTGGTAGATTCTCGCCCGCTTTGTGGACTATTAATCATTGTTTTGGGTTCTCGGAGTGATTACCACTACTAACTAACCCCGGGTGCGCTTTTACGGTCGGTCATCAATCCTTGCAGTTTTGGCCGATTCTAGCCCGCTTCATGGTCTATTACTCACGATTCTCGCCCGCTTTGGGGTCCCAGAGCGATTTTCACGATTGACGATCCCTAGGTGCGCTTTACGCTTGGCCATCAACACTCGCAGCTTTTGGCCGATTCGCCCGCTTTCATGGACTATTACTCACTGCTTTTGGTGTCTCGAGTGATTTCCACGATTGACGTAACCCCAAGGTACGCTTACGTGTCGGTCATCAACCTCATAGTTTTGGCCGATTCTGGCCCGTTTTGTGGACTATTACTCACTGTTTTTGGGTCTCGAGTGATTTCCACGATTTGACGAACCCAAAGGTGCGCTTCACGGTCGGTCATCAACACTTATAGTTTTGGCCGATTCTGGCCCGTTTTGTGGACTATTACTCACTGTTTTGGGGTCTCGGAGTGATTTCCACGATTGACGAACCCAAAGGTGCGCTTACATGTCGGTCATCAACACTCGCAGTTTTGGTAGATTCTGGCCCGTTTTGTGGACTATTAATCACTGTTTTGGGTTCTCGGAGTGATTTCCACTACTAACGAACCCCGGGGTGCGCTTACGGGTCGGTCATCAATCCTCGCAGTTTTGGCCGATTCTAGCCCGTTTCATGGTCTATTACTCACGATTCTGGCCCGTTTTGGGGTCCCAGAGCGATTTTCACGATTGACGATCCCCAGGGTGCGCTTACCTGTGGGTCATCAACACTCGCAGTTTTGGCCGATTCTGGCCCGTTTCATGGACTATTACTCACTGTTTTGGGGTCTCGGAGTGATTTCCACGATTGACGAACCCCAAGGTACGCTTACGTGTCGGTCATCAACCCTCATAGTTTTGGCCGATTCTGGCCCGTTTTGTGGACTATTACTCACTGTTTTGGGGTCTCGGAGTGATTTCCACGATTGATTTAACCCTAAAGGTGCGCTTTTACGGTCGGTCATCAACCTCATAGTTTTGGCCGATTCGCCCCGCTTTATGGACTATTACTCACTGTTTTGGGGTCTCGGAGTGATTTCCACGATTGACGAACCCAAAGGTGCGCTTACGTGTCGGTCATCAACACTCGCAGTTTTGGTAGATTCTGGCCCGTTTTGTGGACTATTAATCACTGTTTTGGGTTCTCGGAGTGATTTCCACTACTAACGAACCCCGGGGTGCGCTTACGGGTCGGTCATCAATCCTCGCAGTTTTGGCCGATTCTAGCCCGTTTCATGGTCTATTACTCACGATTCTGGCCCGTTTTGGGGTCCCAGAGCGATTTTCACGATTGACGATCCCCAGGGTGCGCTTACCTGTCGGTCATCAACACTCGCAGTTTTGGCCGATTCTGGCCCGTTTCATGGACTATTACTCACTGTTTTGGTGTCTCGGAGTGATTTCCACGATTGACGAACCCCAAGGTACGCTTACGTGTCGGTCATCAACCCTCATAGTTTTGGCCGATTCTGGCCCGTTTTGTGGACTATTACTCACTGTTTTTGGGTCTCGGAGTGATTTCCACGATTTGCGAACCCAAAGGTGCGCTTACGTGTCGGTCATCAACACTTATAGTTTTGGCCGATTCTGGCCCGTTTTGTCGACTATTACTCACTGTTTTGGGGTCTCGGAGTGATTTCCACGATTGACGAACCCAAAGGTGCGCTTACATGTCGGTCATCAACACTGCAGCTTTGGTAGATTCTCGCCCGCTTTGTGGACTATTAATCACTGTTTTGGGTTCTCGAGTGATTTCCACTACTAACGAACCCCGGTGCGCTTTACGGTCGGTCATCAATCCTCGCAGTTTTGGCCGATTCTAGCCCGCTTCATGGTCTATTACTCACGATTCTGCCCGCTTTGGGGTCCCAGAGCGATTTTCACGATTGACGATCCCTGGGTGCGCTTACCGCGGGTCATCAACACTGCAGCTTTGGCCGATTCTCGCCCGCTTCATGGACTATTACTCACTGCTTTGGGGTCTCGAGTGATTTCCACGATTGACGAACCCTAAGGTACGCTTTTACGTGTCGGTCATCAACCTCATAGTTTTGGCCGATTCTCGCCCGCTTCATGGACTATTACTCACTGCTTTGGGGTCTCGGAGTGATTTCCACGATTGACTTAACCCCAAGGTACGCTTTACGTGTCGGCCATCAACACTCATAGTTTTGGCCGATTCGCCCGCTTTATGGACTATTACTCACCGCTTTGGGGTCTCGGAGTGATTTCCACGATTGACGAACCCAAAGGTGCGCTTACGTGTCGGGCCATCAACACTGCAGCTTTGGTAGATTCTCGCCCGCTTTGTGGACTATTAATCACTGTTTTGGGTTCTCGAGTGATTACCACTACTAACGAACCCCCGGGTGCGCTTACGGTCGGTCATCAATCCTCGCAGCTTTTGGCCGATTCTAGCCCGCTTCATGGTCTATTACTCACGATTCTGGCCCGTTTTGGGGTCCCAGAGCGATTTTCACGATTGACGATCCCCAGGGTGCGCTTACCTGTTCGGTCATCAACACTGCAGTTTTGGCCGATTCTGGCCCGTTTCATGGACTATTACTCACTGCTTTTGGTGTCTCGAGTGATTTCCACGATTGACGAAACCCCAAGGTACGCTTTACGGTCGGGCCATCAACCTCATAGTTTTGGCCGATTCTCGCCCGCTTTGTGGACTATTACTCACTGCTTTGGGGTCTCGGAGTGATTTCCACGATTTACGAACCCAAAGGTGCGCTTACGTGTCGGTCATCAACACTTATAGTTTTGGCCGATTCTGGCCCGTTTTGTCGACTATTACTCACTGTTTTGGGGTCTCGGAGTGATTTCCACGATTGACGAACCCAAAGGTGCGCTTACATGTCGGTCATCAACACTCGCAGTTTTGGTAGATTCTGGCCCGTTTTGTGGACTATTAATCACTGTTTTGGGTTCTCGAGTGATTTCCACTACTAACGAACCCCGGGGTGCGCTTACGGGTCGGTCATCAATCCTCGCAGTTTTGGCCGATTCTAGCCCGTTTCATGGTCTATTACTCACGATTCTGGCCCGTTTTGGGGTCCCAGAGCGATTTTCACGATTGACGATCCCCAGGGTGCGCTTACCTGTCGGTCATCAACACTCGCAGTTTTGGCCGATTCTGGCCCGTTTCATGGACTATTACTCACTGCTTTGGGGTCTCGAGTGATTTCCACGATTGACGAAACCCCAAGGTACGCTTTACGTGTCGGTCATCAACCTCATAGTTTTGGCCGATTCTCGCCCGCTTTGTGGACTATTACTCACTGCTTTTGGGGTCTCGAGTGATTTCCACGATTGATTTAACCCAAAGGTGCGCTTTACGTGTCGGTCATCAACCCTCATAGTTTTGGCCGATTCTGGCCCGTTTTGCGGACTATTACTCACTGTTTTGGGGTCTCGGAGTGATTTCCACGATTGACGAACCCAAAGGTGCGCTTACGTGTCGGTCATCAACACTCGCAGTTTTGGTAGATTCTGGCCCGTTTCGTGGACTATTAATCACTGTTTTGGGTTCTCGGAGTGATTACCACTACTAACGAACCCTGGGGTGCGCTTACGGGTCGGTCATCAATCCTTGCAGTTTTAGCCGATTCTAGCCCGTTTCATGGTCTATTACTCACGATTCTGGCCCGTTTTGGGGTCCCAGAGCGATTTTCACGATTGACGATCCCTAGGGTGCGCTTACCTGTCGGTCATCAACACTCGCAGTTTTGGCCGATTCTGGCCCGTTTCATGGACTATTACTCACTGTTTTGGTGTCTCGGAGTGATTTCCACGATTGACGAACCCCAAGGTACGCTTTACGGTCGGTCATCAACCTCATAGTTTTGGCCGATTCTCGCCCGCTTTGTGGACTATTACTCACTGCTTTTGGGTCTCGAGTGATTTACGATTTACGTAACCCAAAGGTGCGCTTTACGTGTTCGGCCATCAACACTTATAGTTTTGGCCGATTCTGGCCCGTTTTGTCGACTATTACTCACTGTTTTGGGGTCTCGGAGTGATTTCCACGATTGACGAACCCAAAGGTGCGCTTACATGTCGGTCATCAACACTCGCAGTTTTGGTAGATTCTGGCCCGTTTTGTGGACTATTAATCACTGCTTTTGGTTCTCGGAGTGATTTCCACTACTAACGAACCCCGGGGTGCGCTTAAGGGTCGGTCATCAATCCTCGCAGTTTTGGCCGATTCTAGCCCGTTTCATGGTCTATTACTCACGATTCTGGCCCGTTTTGGGGTCCCAGAGCGATTTTCACGATTGACGATCCCCAGGGTGCGCTTACCTGTGGGTCATCAACACTCGCAGTTTTGGCCGATTCTGGCCCGTTTCATGGACTATTACTCACTGTTTTGGGGTCTCGGAGTGATTTCCACGATTGACGAACCCCAAGGTACGCTTACGTGTCGGTCATCAACCCTCATAGTTTTGGCCGATTCTGGCCCGTTTTGTGGACTATTACTCACTGCTTTGGGGTCTCGAGTGATTTCACGATTGACGAACCCCAAGGTGCGCTTTTACGTGTCGGCCATCAACCTCATAGTTTTGGCCGATTCTGGCCCGTTTTATGGACTATTACTCACTGTTTTGGGGTCTCGGAGTGATTTCCACGATTGACGAACCCAAAGGTGCGCTTACGTGTCGGTCATCAACACTCGCAGCTTTTGGTAGATTCTCGCCCGCTTTGTGGACTATTAATCACTGTTTTGGGTTCTCGAGTGATTACCACTACTAACGAACCCCGGGTGCGCTTACGGTCGGTCATCAATCCTCGCAGCTTTAGCCGATTCTAGCCCGTTTCATGGTCTATTACTCACGATTCTGGCCCGTTTTGGGGTCCCAGAGCGATTTTCACGATTGACGATCCCCAGGGTGCGCTTACCTGTCGGTCATCAACACTCGCAGTTTTGGCCGATTCTGGCCCGTTTCATGGACTATTACTAACTGTTTTGGTGTCTCGGAGTGATTTCCACGATTGACGAACCCCAAGGTACGCTTACGTGTCGGTCATCAACCCTCATAGTTTTGGCCGATTCTGGCCCGTTTTGTGGACTATTACTCACTGTTTTGGGGTCTCGGAGTGATTTCCACGATTTACGAACCCAAAGGTGCGCTTACGTGTCGGTCATCAACACTTATAGTTTTGGCCGATTCTGGCCCGTTTTGTGGACTATTACTCACTGTTTTGGGGTCTCGGAGTGATTTCCACGATTGACGAACCCAAAGGTGCGCTTTACGTGTCGGCCATCAACACTGCAGCTTTGGTAGATTCTCGCCCGCTTTGTGGACTATTAATCACTGTTTTGGGTTCTCGGAGTGATTACCACTACTAACGAAACCCCGGGTGCGCTTACGGTCGGTCATCAATCCTCGCAGCTTTTGGCCGATTCTAGCCCGCTTCATGGTCTATTACTCACGATTCGGCCCGCTTTGGGGTCCCAGAGCGATTTTCACGATTGACGATCCCTGTGGTGCGCTTTACCGCTTGGTCATCAACACTGCAGCTTTTGGCCGATTCTCGCCCGCTTCATGGACTATTACTCACTGCTTTGGGGTCTCGAGTGATTTCCACGATTGATTTAACCCCAAGGTACGCTTACGTGTCGGGCCATCAACCTCATAGTTTTGGCCGATTCTGGCCCGTTTTGTGGACTATTACTCACTGTTTTGGGGTCTCGGAGTGATTTCCACGATTTACGAACCCAAAGGTGCGCTTACGTGTCGGTCATCAACACTTATAGTTTTGGCCGATTCTGGCCCGTTTTGTCGACTATTACTCACTGTTTTGGGGTCTCGGAGTGATTTCACGATTGACGAACCCAAAGGTGCGCTTACGTGTCGGGCCATCAACACTCGCAGCTTTTGGTAGATTCTCGCCCGCTTTGTGGACTATTAATCACTGTTTTGGGTTCTCGAGTGATTACCACTACTAACGAACCCCGGGTGCTTACGGGTCGGTCATCAATCCTCGCAGTTTTGGCCGATTCTAGCCCGTTTCATGGTCTATTACTCACGATTCTGGCCCGTTTTGGGGTCCCAGAGCGATTTTCACGATTGACGATCCCTAGGGTGCGCTTACCTGTGGGTCATCAACACTCGCAGTTTTGGCCGATTCTGGCCCGTTTCATGGACTATTACTCACTGTTTTGGGGTCTCGGAGTGATTTCCACGATTGACGAACCCCAAGGTACGCTTACGTGTCGGTCATCAACCCTCATAGTTTTGGCCGATTCTGGCCCGTTTTGTGGACTATTACTCACTGTTTTGGGGTCTCGGAGTGATTTCCACGATTGACGAACCCAAAGGTGCGCTTACGTGTCGGTCATCAACACTTATAGTTTTGGCCGATTCTGGCCCGTTTTGTGGACTATTACTCACTGTTTTGGGGTCTCGGAGTGATTTCCACGATTGACGAACCCAAAGGTGCGCTTACGTGTCGGTCATCAACACTCGCAGTTTTGGTAGATTCTGGCCCGTTTTGTGGACTATTAATCACTGTTTTGGGTTCTCGGAGTGATTTCCACTACTAACGAACCCCGGGGTGCGCTTACGGGTCGGTCATCAATCCTCGCAGTTTTGGCCGATTCTAGCCCGTTTCATGGTCTATTACTCACGATTCTGGCCCGTTTTGGGGTCCCAGAGCGATTTTCACGATTGACGATCCCCAGGGTGCGCTTACCTGTCGGTCATCAACACTGCAGGTTTTGGCCGATTCTGGCCCGTTTCATGGACTATTACTCACTGTTTTGGGGTCTCGGAGTGATTTCCACGATTGACGAACCCCAAGGTACGCTTACGTGTCGGTCATCAACACTCATAGTTTTGGCCGATTCTGGCCCGTTTTGTGGACTATTACTCACTGTTTTGGGGTCTCGGAGTGATTTCCACGATTGACGAACCCTAAGGTGCGCTTTTACGTGTCGGCCATCAACCTCATAGTTTTGGCCGATTCTCGCCCGCTTTATGGACTATTACTCACTGCTTTGGGGTCTCGAGTGATTTCCACGATTGATTTAACCCAAAGGTGCGCTTTACGCGTCGGGCCATCAACACTGCAGCTTTGGTAGATTCTGGCCCGTTTCATGGACTATTAATCACTGTTTTGGGTTCTCGGAGTGATTACCACTACTAACGAACCCCGGGGTGCGCTTACGGGTCGGTCATCAATCCTCGCAGTTTTAGCCGATTCTAGCCCGTTTCATGGTCTATTACTCACGATTCGCCCGCTTTGGGGTCCCAGAGCGATTTTCACGATTGACGATCCCTTAGGTGCGCGCTTTACCGCTTGGCCATCAACACTGCAGCTTTTGGCCGATTCTCGCCCGCTTCATGGACTATTACTCACCGCTTTGGTGTCTCGAGTGATTTCCACGATTGACGAACCCCAAGGTACGCTTTTACGGTTTGGTCATCAACCCTCATAGTTTTGGCCGATTCTGGCCCGTTTTGTGGACTATTACTCACTGTTTTTGGGTCTCGGAGTGATTTCCACGATTTACGAACCCAAAGGTGCGCTTACGTGTCGGTCATCAACACTTATAGTTTTGGCCGATTCTGGCCCGTTTTGTCGACTATTACTCACTGTTTTGGGGTCTCGGAGTGATTTCCACGATTGACGAACCCAAAGGTGCGCTTACATGTCGGTCATCAACACTCGCAGTTTTGGTAGATTCTGGCCCGTTTTGTGGACTATTAATCACTGTTTTGGGTTCTCGGGGTGATTTCCACTACTAACGAACCCCGGGGTGCGCTTACGGGTCGGTCATCAATCCTCGCAGTTTTGGCCGATTCTAGCCCGGTTCATGGTCTATTACTCACGATTCTAGGCAACTCCTGTGGCTGCCAAGAGTGTAACAGCCAGATTAGCCTCACCTCTTGCCATCCGCCACAGACGGGAAAGATTCTTTTGCCATCTCACGGGCAGATGGCAAAGAGATGGGTTATTTTTTCTAGGTAAAAAAACTGTGGGTTATCCTCCTCTCTCTCCCTCCCTCTCCTCCTCCTCTCCCTCCCTCCCACGATCTCACCCACGCCTAAGCACCCCGCCCCCACCACCCCACCACCTCACGCCACCACCAAGACCACCCACCGCCCACCACCACCCCACCGCCCCACCACCCAACCACACTTGAGCTCGCTGCTTTCATGGACTGGAGCTCAGCCGCCTCTGCCTCCTTCCCGCCTCCCCGGATCCAGCCAAGAATGGTCGAGGAGCGCCGCTGGGGCCGAGCAAGGTCGAGGAGCGCCACTGGGGCCGAGGAAGCCGCAGCCTGGCTGCGGCACGAGCAGGGCATCCACGGGCACGCTACGCTTGGCTCATGGGCGCTGCTGGTACACGAGGAACCGTCACACCAAGTCCCAGATGCCAAGACGCAGACTTTGGTGGCGCCCACGACGGTGTCCAGCTCAAGCAAGCAGGTTTTGGCATGGCCAGAGGCTCATCGCCAGGCGCTGCCAGCAAGAGCTACACCACTGTGGCTCTCCGCTGACCAAGGGCATGCACGGCGCTGACGCCGCCTCACCTGTGGGCCTCCGCTGCAGCCTGCCGATCCCGGCTGCCGCCATGGGACGCCAGCCCCCCTCCTCCCTCCTCCTCCCTCTACCTCCTCCCGCGCCTCGCCAGGGTTCTCGCTTCACCACGGGCACTGGCTTCGCCGCACTTCTTCTGCCGCCAGGTGCTCGCCAAGTTGTTCATGTGCTTCGCTGCTGCTTGCTTGCTTATTCCTGCTGTTGTTGTTGATTGAATGCTTGGTGATTCATGCCCTTGTCATTGCTGCTTGCTAGCTGCTGTCCTTGTTATTCATGTGTCGCTGCTCGCTAATTGTTGATGTTGATTCACTTGATTGAATGCTATTGTTTGGTGCTTCATGTTAGGGAACATTGCATCTGGGAGCGGGCGCGATCGCTGGTAGCCAATCATCAAGGGTGAGAGTGAGGGAGGACAAAGCACTGACCAAAAGTGTGGATCCAAATACCTTCTCTGGCTGCTGATTTGGTGTTCATCCATAGTGCTGCAAGAAACAAGCTTACTCCTCGCCGAGCTGCTGATTTGGTGTTCACACACAACCAAAGGAGATGGAGTTGAGAGTTTTAGTGGTGGGGCATGCTTGAAGGTGCAGATCTTTCACTTGATGAACCAGCTTTTGAGGAGGAGATAATAGATTCTCTCACTTGAATTTATCCATCAAGCTTCACCATCACCTAGAAGCTTATTTAATTTATGTTTCTACCATTTATGTAATGCACTCTTGAATTGTTAGACTATGGCCATTTGAACTGTTTGCTATGTGGCCACCGAGCCTTGGATCTAGTCAATTTGTCATGGTCTGTTCTTGGTTTGATGTAGTGAATTTGTCATGCTACCGAAGCTAGCATTGCGTATTGGGTAAGCAAACTTCTTTGTTGTTTGTCAAGTACCACTTCAGTTCAGATTATTATGCATTTATGATTATGTCCAGATCGATACTATCATACATTCATACTAATATCGACTATTGTTTGATGTCTTTTGCAAGTTGCAATGCCATGGATGTGGTCTCGATCAATCAAGCACTTGAAAATTGAAATAGAGGCAAACTGCATAAACAAATGGGGCAAGATTCTTTCTTTTGTTGTCTCTAACTCTATATTACATGTCATATTTATTTTTATTTTTATATATACTTGTCGTGTCCCCGATGGGCTGTTTTTAGAAAATGAGCTGGGATACTCAACAAGGTTCGAATTTAGTTCTCAATCTTCTGTGAGGGGTCAGGCTGCTGTCCCGCCCATGTCCCAAGTGCATTTGCTAGAGATATTTATCCTTTCTATTTTACTTGATCCAAAGATGCATCCATCCCGATAGATGATAGGTTAGTCAACAATTTGCTTTTAGCTTTTTCAGACTTTAATATTTTTTGTGTCCCAAAACTGCTGCAAGGCATATATAAGGCTAAGAGGTGAAAGAGGCATATACTAGACTTTAATAAAGTTTCGTGCTTAATTATTTTGATGGTCACAACTCACAACTCGACAGAGTTGCAAGACTGACGATTATGTTAATTATTTTGGATGGAAAACACATAGTCTGATTGTGATTGTGATCTTCACTTTGTACATCTTCTCAATGTTTCCACTTTGATAATATAGAATTAGTATGCATGAAGAATTAGTTAACTATTTTTAGAATGGCAAGACTTTAAGAAAGTTGTCTGTTGTTTGTAAATATCGGAATATTATTTGTTCCTACAATTGTATTGTTTCCAAAACATTACCGATAAAGTGAAATAAATTTAAATTATATACTATGAGGCAACAAAATAGTATCATCATGTTGAATAAATTTAAA
>JAHHZJ010008106.1:0-18765 GCA_021437245.1 Aegilops speltoides | reverse complement strand
GATTTCCACGATTAACAAACCTTGGGATGCGCTTACGCTTTGGCCATCAATATCGCGCTTTTGGCCGATTCTCGCCGCTTTCATGGACTATTACTCAATGTTTTGGGGTCCAAGAGTGATTTCCACGATTATCAAACCCGGGTTGCGCTTTACGGTTTGGCCATTAATATCGCGCTTTGGCCGATTTCGCCGCTTCATGGACTATTACTCACCGCTTTGGGGCCTCGAGTGATTTCCACGATTAACAAACCCTACGATGCGCTTACGGTTTGGCCATCAATATCGATAGCTTTGGCCGATTCGCCCGCTTCATGGACTATTACTCATCGTTTTGGGGTTCCAGAGTGATTTCCACGACTAACAAACCTCGGTGCGCGACGGTTTGGCCATCAACATCGTAGTTTTGGCCGATTCGCCCGCTTCATGGACTATTACTCACCGCTTTGGGGTCCCGAGTGATTTCCACGATTAACAAACCCCGATGCGCTTACGGTTTGGCCATCAACACTCGCAGCTTTGGTAGATTCTCGCTAGTTTCATGGACTATTACTCATTGTTTTGGGGTCCCTAATGATTTCCACGATTAACAAACCCCGATGCGCTTACGCGTTCATATCAATATCGCGCTTTGGCGATTCGCCCGCTTGTGGACTATTACTCACGATTTTGGGCCCCTAATGATTTCCACGATTAACAAACCTCGATGCGCTTACGGTGTTGGTCATCAACATCGGCAATTTTGGCCAATTCGCCCGCTTCATGGACTATTACTCATCAGATTGGGGTCCGAGAGTGATTTCGACGATTAACAAACCCCGGATGCGCTTACGGTTTGGCCATCAACACCGCAGCTTTTGGCCGATTCGCCCGCTTCATGGACAATTACTCACCGCTTTGGGGTCCCGAGTGATTTCCACGATTAACAAACCTCGATGCATTTACGGTTTGGCCATCAACACTTGCGCTTTACCGATTCTCGCCTGCTTCATGGACTATTACTCACCGCTTTGGGGTCCCGAGTGATTACCACGATTAACAAACCTCGATGCGCTTACGGTTGGTCATCAACATCGCGCTTTTGGCCGATTCGCCCGCTTCATGGATTATTACTCACCGCTTTGGGGCCCCAGAGTGATTTCCACGATTTACAAACCCGGATGCGCTTACGATCGGTCATTAACACCGCGCTTTGGCCGATTCGCCGTTTCATGGACTATTACTCGTTTTTGGGTCCCGAGTGATTTCCACGATTAATAAACCCTCGATGCATTTACGGTTTGGCCATCAACACCGCGCTTTGACCGATTCGCCCGCTTTCATGGACTATTACTCACTGCTTTGGGGTTCCAGAGTAATTTCCACGATTAACAAACCCCGATGCGCTTATATGTCGGCCATCAACACCGCGCTGGCCGATTCGCCCGCTTCATGGACTATTACTCACCGCTTTGGGGTCCTAATGATTTCCACGATTGACAAACCTCGATGCGCTTACGGTCGGCCATCAACACCGCAGCTTTGTCTCGATTCGCCCGCTTTCATGGACTATTACTCACCGCTTTGGGGTTCCAGAGTGATTTCCACGATTAACAAACCCCGATGCGCTTATGTGCTCAGAATCAACATTGGCGCTTTTGGTCGATTCGCCCGCTTCACTGACTATTACTCACCGCTTTGGGGTCCGAGGTGATTTCCATGATTAACAAACCCTCGATGCGCTTACGGATCGGCCATCAACACTCGCAGCTTTGGCCGATTCTCGCCCGCTTCATGGACTATTACTCACCGCTTTGGGGTCCCGAGTGATTACCACGATTAACCAACCTCGATGCGCTTACGGTTTGGCCATCAACACCGCAGTTTTACCGATTCGCCCGCTTCATGGACTATTACTCACCGCTTTGGGGTCCCGAGTGATTTCCACGATTAACAAACCTCGATGCATTTACGGTTTGGCCATCAACACCGCGCTTTTGGCCGATTCTGGCCCGTTTCATGGACTATTACTCACTGTTTTGGGGTTCTAGAGTGATTTCCACGACTAACAAACCCTCGATGTGTCTACGGTTTGGCCATCAACACTCGCAGCTTTGGCCGATTCTCGCCCGCTTCATGGACTATTACTCACCGCTTTGGGGTCCCAGAGTGATTTCACGATTAACAAACCTCGATGCGCTTACGGTTTGGCCATCAACACCGCGCTTTGGCCGATTCTCGCCCGCTTCATGGACTATTATTCACCTTTTGGGGTCCTAGAGTGATTTCCATGATTAACAAACCCTCGATGCATCTACGGTTTGGCCATCAACACCGCGCTTTGGCCGATTCGCCCGCTTCATGGACTATTACTCACCGCTTTTGGGTCCCAGAGTGCTTTCCACGATTAACAAACCCCGGATGCGCTACGGTTTGGCCATCAATATCGCGCTTTTGGCCGATTCTCGCCGCTTTCATGGACTATTACTCAATGTTTTGGGGTCCAAGAGTGATTTCCACGATTATCAAACCTCGGGTTGCGCTTCACGGTTTGGCCATTAACACCGCAGCTTTTGGCCGATTCTCGCCCGCTTCATGGATTATTACTCACCGCTTTTGGGGTCCCGGAGTGATTTCCACGATTAACAAACCTCGATGCATTTACGTGTTTGGTCTTCAAGATCGCGCTTGGACGATTCTCGCCGCCATGTACTATTACTCACTGTTTTGGGGTTCCAGAGTGATTTCCACGATTAACAAACCTCGATGCGCTTACGGTTCGGCCATCAACATCGCGCTTTTGGCCGATTCTCGCCCGCTTCATGGACTATTACTCACCGCTTTGGGGTCCCGAGTGATTTCCACCATTAACAAACCCCGATGCGCTACGTGTTTGGCCATCAACACTCACGCTTTTGGTCGATTCTCGCTAGTTTCATGGACTATTACTCATTGTTTTGGGGTCCCTAATGATTTCCACGATTTACAAACCCCGATGCGCTTACGGTTTGTTATCAATATCGTAGTTTTGGCCGATTCGCCCGCTTGCGGACTATTACTCACGATTTTGGGCCCCTAATGATTTCCACGATTAACAAACCCTCGATGCGCTTACGGTCTGGCCATCAACATCGTAATTTTGGCCAATTCGCCCGCTTCATGGACTATTACTCACCGATTAGGGGTCCGAGAGTGATTTCGATGATTAACAAACCCCGGATGCGCTTACGGTTTGGCCATCAACACCGCGCTTTTTTTATTCGCCCATTTCATGGACAATTACTCACCGCTTTGGGGTCCCGAGTGATTTCCACGATTAACAAACCCCGATGCATTTACGGTTTGGCCATCAACACCGCGCTTTGGCCGATTCTCGCCTGCTTATGGACTATTACTCACTCTTTGGGGTCCCGAGTGATTTCCACGATTAACAAACCTCGATGCGCTACGTGTTGGTCATCAACATCGCGCTTTTGGCCGATTCGCCCGCTTCATGGACTATTACTCACCGCTTTTGGGCCCCGAGTGATTTCCACGATTAACAACCCCTGGGATGCGTTTACGTGTAGGTCATCAATACTGGCAGTTTTGGCCGATTCTGGCCCGTTTCATGGACCATTACTCACTCTTTTGGGGTCCCGGAATGATTTCCACAATTAACAAACCAAGGGATGTGTTTACATGTCAGTCATCAATACTGACAGTTTTGGCCGATTCTGGCCCGTTTCATGGACAATTACTCACTCTTTTGGGGTCCCGGAGTGATTTTCATGAGTAACAAACCCTGGGATGCGTTTACGTGTCGGTCATCAACACTCGCAGTTTTGGCCGATTCTGGCCTGTTTCATGGACTATTACTCAAAGTTTTGGGGCGCCGGAGTGATTACCACGATTAACAAACCCTACGATGCGTCGACGTGTCGGTCATCAACACCGCGCTACCGATTCGCCCGCTTCATGGACTATTACTCACCGCTTTGGGGTCCCAGAGTGATTTCCACGATTAACAAACCCCGAGACGCGCTTCACGGTTTGGCCATCAATATCGCGCTTTTGGCCGATTCTGGCCCGTTTCATGGACTATTACTCACTGTTTTGGGGTCCGAGAGTGATTTCCACGATTAACAAACCTTGGTATGCGTTTACGTGTCGATTATCAACACTAGTAGTTTTGGCCGATTCTGGCCCGTTTCATGGACTATTACTCACTGTTTTCGGGCCCCGGATTAATTTCCACAATTAACAAACCCTGGGATGCGTTTACGTCTTAGTCATATATACTGGCAGTTTTGGCTGATTCTGGCCCGTTTCATGGACTATTACTCACTCTTTTCGGGTCCCGTGATTTCCACGATTAACAAACTCTAGGATGCATTTACATGTCGGTCATCAAAACTAGCAGTTTTGGCCGATTCTGGCCCGTTTCATGGACTATTACTCACTGTTTTGGGGTCCCAGAGTGATTTCCACGATTAACAAACCTGGGTGCGCGACGGTTTGGCCATGAACACTAGCAGCTTTGGCCGAGTCCGCCCGCTTCATGGACTATTACTCACCGCTTTGGGGCCCCGGAGTGATTTCCACGATTAACAAACCCTACGATGCGCTTACGGTTGGCCATCAATATCGATAGCTTGGCCGATTCTCGCCCGCTTCATGGACTATTACTCACCGCTTTGGGGTCCGAGTGATTTCCATGATTAACAAACCTCGATGCATCTACGTGTTGGTCATCAACACCGTAGTTTTGGCCGATTCTCGCCCGCTTCATGGACTATTACTCACCGCTTTGGGGTCCCATGTGATTTCCACGATTAACCAACCCTCGATGCGCTTTACGTGTTTGGCCATCAACACCGCAGTTTTGGCCGATTCGCCCGCTTCATGGACTATTACTCACCGCTTTGGGGTCCCGAGTGATTTCCACGATTAACAAACCTTGGGATGCGTTTACGTTTCGGTCATCAAAACTCGCAATTTTGGCCGATTCTGGCCCGTTTCATGGACTAGTCACAGTTTTGGAGTCCCGGAGTGATTACCACGATTAAGAAACCCTGGGATGTGTCTACGTGTCGGTCATCAACACTCACAGTTTTGGCTGATTCTGGCCCGTTTCATGGACTATTACTCACTGTTTTGGGGTCCCAGAGTGATTTCGATGATTAACAAACCTCGATGCGCTTACGGTTTGGCCATCAACATCGCGCTTTTGGCCGATTCTCGCCCGCTTCATGGACTATTATTCACCTTTTGGGGTCCCAGAGTAATTTCCATGATTAACAAACCCTCGATGCATCTACGGTTTGGCCATCAACATCGCGCTGGCCGATTCTCGCCCGCTTCATGGACTATTACTCATCGCTTTTGGGTCCCAGAGTGATTTCCACGATTAACAAACCCCGGATGCGCTTACGGTTTGGCCATCAATATCGCGCTTTTGGCCGATTCTCGCCGCTTTCATGGACTATTACTCAATGTTTTGGGGTCCAAGAGTGATTTCCACGATTATCAAACCCGGGTTGCGCTTACATGTCGGCCATTAACATCGCGCTTTGGCCGATTCTCGCCCGCTTCATGGATTATTACTCACCGCTTTGGGGTCCCGGAGTGATTTCCACGATTAACAAACCCTCGATGCATTTACGGTCGGCCTTCAAGATCGCGCTTTGGCCGATTCGCCCGCTTTCATGGATTATTACTCACCGCTTTGGGGCTCCAGAGTGATTTCCACGATTAAAAACCCTCGATGCGCTTTACGGTTTGGCCATCAACATCGCGCTTTGGCCGATTCCGCCCGCTTCATGGACTATTACTCACCGCTTTGGGGTCCCCGAGTGATTTCCACGATTAACAAACCTCGATGCGCTTACGGTTTGGCCATCAACACTCAGCTTTGGTCGATTCTCGCTAGTTTCATGGACTATTACTCATTGTTTTGGGGTCCCTAATGATTTCCACGATTAACAAACCTCGATGCATTTACGCGTCGCTATCAATATCGCGCTTTTGGCCGATTCGCCCGCTTGTGGACTATTACTCACGATTTTCGCCTTCGAATGATTTCCACGATTAACAAACCCTCGATGCGCGACGTGTCGGCCATCAACATCGGCAATTTTGGCCATTTCGCCCGCTTCATGGACTATTACTCACCAGATTAGTCCGAGAGTGATTTCGATGATTAACAAACCCCGGATGCGCTTACGGTTTGGCCATCAACACCGCAGCTTTGGCCGATTCGCCCGCTTTATGGACAATTACTCACCGCTTTGGGGTCCCGAGTGATTTCCACGATTAACAAACCCTCGATGCATTTACGTGTTTGGCCATCAACACCGCAGCTTTGTCCGATTCTCGCCTGCTTCATGGACTATTACTAACTGCTTTGGGGTCCCGAGTGATTTCCACGATTAACAAACCCCGATGCGCTTACATGTTGGTCATCAACACCGCAGCTTTGGCCGATTCTCGCCCGCTTTCATGCACTATTACTCACTGTTTTGGGGCCCCGGAGTGATTTCCACGATTAACAAACCCTGTGATGGATTTACATTTCGGTCATCAAAACTTGCAGTTTTGGCCGATTCTGGCCCGTTTCATGGACTAGTCAAAGTTTTGGAGTCCCGGGGTGATTACCACAATTAAGAAACCTCGATGTGCTCTACGGTTTGGCCATCAACATTGGCGCTTTGGCTGATTCTCGCCCGCTTCATGGACTATTACTCATCGCTTTGGGGTCCTGTGGTGATTTCACGATTAACAAACCTCGATGCGCTTACGGTTTCGGCCATCAACATCGCGCAGCGGCCGATTCTCGCCCGCTTCATGGACTATTATTCACCTTTTGGGGTCCCAGAGTGATTTCCATGATTAACAAACCTCGATGCATCTACGGTTTGGCCATCAACATCGCGCTTTTGGCCGATTCGCCCGCTTCATGGACTATTACTCACCGCTTTGGGGTCCCAGAGTGATTTCCACGATTAACAAACCCCGATGCGCTACGGTTTGGCCATCAATATCGCGCTTTAACGATTCTCGCCGCTTTCATGGACTATTACTCACCGCTTTGGGGTCCAAGAGTGATTTCACGATTATCAAACCTCGATGCATCTACGGTTTGTCATCAACACCGAAGTTTTGGCCGATTCGCCCGCTTCATGGACTATTACTCACCGCTTTGGGGTCCCGGAGTGATTTCCACGATTAACAAACCTCGATGCATTTACGGTTTGGCCATAACATCGCGCTTTTGGCCGATTCTCGCCGCTTTCATGGACTATTACTCACCGCTTTGGGGTCCAAGAGTATTTTACGATTAACAAACCCTGGGTTGCGCTTCTACGGTTTGGCCATCAACATCGCGCTTTGGCCGATTCTCGCCCGCTTCATGGACTATTACTCACCGTTTGGGGTCCTAGAGTGATTTCCACGATTAACAAACCCTAGGATGCGCTTACGGTTTGGCCATCAACACCGCAGCTACTTATTCTCGCCCGCTTCATGGACTATTACTCACTGCTTTGGGGCCTCGAGTGATTTCCATGATTAACAAACCCTCGATGCGCTTACGTGTTTGGCCATCAACACGCAGCTTTTGGCCGATTCTCGCCCGCTTAGTGGACTATTACTCACCGCTTTGGGGTCCCGAGTGATTTCCACGATTATAAAACCTCGATGCATTTACGGTTTGGCCATCAACACTGTAGTTTTGGGCCGATTCTGGCGCATTTCATGGACTATTACTCATTGTTTTGGGGTCTCGGAATGATTTACACGATTAACAAACCCCGATGCGCTTACGGTCGGCTAACAACATCGCAGTTCGCCGATTCGCCTGTTTCATGGACTATTACTCACTATTTTGGGGCCCCGAATGATTTCACGATTAACAAACCCTGGCGCGCGACGCCTTTGGCCATCAACACCGCGCTTTTGGCCGATTCTGGCTGTTTCATGGACTATTACTCATTGTTTTGGGGTCCCGGAGTGATTTCCACGATTAACAAACCCTAGGATGCATTTACGTGTCGGTCATCAACACTGGTAGATTTGGACGATTTTGGCCCGTTTCATGGACAATTACTCACTGTTTTGGGGTCCCGTAGTGATTTCCACGATTAACAAAGCCTGGGATGCATTTTACTTGTCGGTCATCAACACTTGCAGTTTTGGCCGATTCTGCCCGTTTCATTGACTATTACTCACTGTTTTGGGGTCCTGGAGTAATTACCACGATTAACAAACCCTCGATGCGCGATGCGTGTTGGTCATCAACGATGATGCTGGCCGATTCTCGCCCGCTTCATGGACTATTACTCACCGCTTTGGGGCCCCGGAGTGATTTCCACGATTAACAAACCCCGATGCGCTTACGCCTCGGTCATCAACACCGCTTCGCCGATTCGGCCGTTTCATGGACTATTACTCACCTTTTGGGGTCCCAGAGTGATTTCCATGATTAACAAACCCTAGGATGCATCTACGTGTCGGTCATCAACACTGGAAGTTTTGGCCGATTCTGGCCCGTTTCATGGACTATTACTCACTGTTTTGGGGTCCTAGAGTGATTTCCACGATTAACAAACCCCGGATGCGCTACGGTTCCGCCATCAACATCGCGCTTTGGCCGATTCTCGCCGTTTCATGGACTATTACTCACTGTTTTGGAGTCCAAGAGTGATTTCCACGATTAACAAACCCTGGTTGCGCTTCACGGTTTGGCCATCAACACCGTAGTTTTGGCCGATTCTAGCCCGTTTCATGGACTATTACTCACCGCTTTGGTGTCCCGAGTGATTTCCACGATTAACAAACCCCGATGCATTTTACTTGTTTGGCCATCAACACCGCAGCTTTTGGCCGATTCTCGCCCGCTTCATGGACTATTACTCACCGCTTTGGGGCCCCGGAGTGATTTCCACGATTAACAAACCTCGATGCGCTTACATCTCTTGGCCATCAACACCGCTGTTTTGGCCGATTCGCCGCTTTCATGGACTATTACTCATTGTTTTGGGGTCCCGAGTGATTTCCACGATTAACAAACCCCGATGCATTTACGGTTTGGCCATCAACATCGCGCTTTTGGCCGATTCTCGCCCGCTTCATGGACTATTACTCACCGCTTTGGGGTTCTAGAGTGATTTCCACGATTAACAAACCCCGATGCGCTTATGTGTCGGTTTGTCAACACCGCGCTTTTGGTCGATTCGCCTGCTTACTGGACTATTACTCACCGCTTTGGGGTCCGGAGTGATTTCCACGATTAACAAGCCATGGATGCGCTACGCGTTTGGCCATCAACACTCGCAGCTTTTGGCCGATTCTCGCCCGCTTCATGGACTATTACTCACCGCTTTGGGGTCCCGAGTGATTACCACGATTAACAAACCCTCGATGCGCTTACGTGTTGGTCATCAACACCGCAGTTTTGGTTTATTCTAGCCCATTTCATGGACTATTACTCACTATTTTGGGGTCCCTAATGATTTCCACGATTAACAAACACCGGATGAGTTTATATGTCTGGCCATCAACATCGATAGTTTTGGCCGATTCTCGCCCGCTTTCAAGGACTATTACTCACCGCTTTTGGGGTCTCGCAGTGATTTCCACAATTAACCAACCCTGGGATGCGTTTATGTGTCGGTCATCAACACTGGCAGTTTTGGACGATTCTGGCCCGTTTCATGGACTATTACTCACCTTTTGGGGTCCCAGAGTGATTTCCATGATTAACAAACCTCGATGCATCTACGGTCGGGCCATCAACACTCGCAGCTTTTACCGATTCTCGCCCGCTTCATGGACTATTACTCACTGCTTTGGGGTCCCAGAGTGATTACCACGATTAACAAACCCCGATGCGCTTACGGTGCTCGGTCATACACACCGCAGCTTTTATTAATCTAGCCCATTTCATGGACTATTACTCACTATTTTGGGGTCCCTAATGATTTCCACGATTAACAAACACCGGATGCGCTATATGTCTGGCCATCAACATCGATAGTTTTGGCCGATTCTGGCCTGTTTCAAGGACTATTACTCACTGTTTTGGGGTCCCGCAGTGATTTCCACAATTAACCAACCCTGGGATGCGTTTATGTGTCGGTCATCAACACTGGCAGTTTTGGCCTATTCTGGCCCGTTTCATGGATTATTACTCACCTTTTGGGGTCCTAGAGTGATTTCCATGATTAACAAACCCTGGGATGCATCTACGGTTTGGCCATCAACATCGAAGTTTTGGCCGATTCGCCCGCTTCATGGACTATTACTCATCGCTTTGGGGTCCCAGAGTGATTTCCACGATTAACAAACCCCGATGCGCTTACGGTTTGGCCATCAACATCGCGCTTTACCGATTCGCCATTTCATGGAGTATTACTCATCGCTTTGAGTCCAAGAGTGATTTCCACGATTAACAAACCCTAGGATTCATTTATGTGTCGGTCATCAACACTGGCAGTTTTGGCCGATTCTGGCCCATTTCATGGACTAATACTCACTGTTTTGGGGTTCTAGAGTGATTTCCACGATTAACAAACCCTGATGCGTTTATGTGTCGGTAATCAACACTGGCAGTTTTGGCCGATTCTGGCCCGTTTCACGGACTATTACTCACTGCTTTGGGGTCCCAGAGTGATTTCCACGATTAACAAACCCCGGATGCGCTTACGGTCACCATCAATACGACGCTTTTGGCCGATTCTGGCCGTTTCATGGACTATTACTCACTGTTTTGGAGTCCAAGAGTGATTTCCACGATTAACAAACCCTGGGTTGCGTCTGCGTGTCGGTCATCAACACTGGTAGTTTTGGCCGATTCTAGCCCGTTTCATGGACTATTACTCACTGTTTTGGGGTCCCGGAGTGATTTCCACGATTAACAAACCCTCGATGCGCTTACGTGTCACCATCAATACGACAGCTTTTGGCCGATTCGCCGCTTTCATGGACTATTACTCACCGCTTTGGAGTCCAAGAGTGATTTCCACAATTAACCAACCCTCGATGCGCTTTATGTGTCGGCCATCAACACCGCGCTTTGGCCGATTCGCCCGCTTTCATGGACTATTACTCACCTTTTGGGGTCCCAGAGTGATTTCCATGATTAACAAACCTCGATGCATCTACGGTTTCGGCCATCAACACTCGCAGCTTTTGGCCGATTCTCGCCCGCTTTCATGGACTATTACTCACTGCTTTTGGGGTCCCGAGTGATTACCGCGATTAACAAACCCTCGATGCGCTTACGGTTTGGCCATCAACACCGCGCTTTTTTGGTTTATTCTAGCCCATTTCATGGACTATTACTCACTATTTTGGGGTCCCGGAATGATTTCCACGATTAACAAACACTGGGATGCGTTTACATGTCGGTCATCAACACTGATAGTTTTGGCCGATTCTGGCCTGTTTCAAGGACTATTACTCACTGTTTTGGGGTCCCGCAGTGATTTCCACAATTAACCAACCCTGGGATGCGTTTATGTGTCGGTCATCAACACTGGCAGTTTTGGCCGATTCTGGCCCGTTTCATGGACTATTACTCACCTTTTGGGGTCCTAGAGTGATTTCCATGATTAACAAACCCTGGGATGCATCTACGTGTCGGTCATCAACACTGGAAGTTTTGGCCGATTCTGGCCCGTTTCATGGACTATTACTCACTGTTTTGGGGTCCCAGAGTGATTTCCACGATTAACAAACCCTAGGATGCGTTTACGTGTCGGTCATCAATATGGCAGTTTTGGCCGATTCTGGCCGTTTCATGGACTATTACTCACTGTTTTGGAGTCCAAGAGTGATTTCCACGATTAACAAACCCTGGGTTGCGTTTCCGTGTTGGTCATCAACACTGGCAGTTTTGGCCGATTCTGGCCCGTTTCATGGACTATTACTCACTGTTTTGGGGCCCCGGAGTGATTTCCACGATTAACAAACCCTGGGATGCGTTTACGCCTTGCTATCAACACCGCTGTTTTGGCCGATTCGCCGTTTCATGGACTATTACTCATTGTTTTGGGGTCCCTGAGTGATTTCCACGATTAACAAACCTCGATTCATTTACGGTTTGGCCATCAACATCGCGCTTTTGGCCGATTCTCGCCCGCTTCATGGACTATAACTCACTGCTTTGGGGTTCTAGAGTGATTTACGACTAACAAACCTCGATGCGCTTATGTGTCGGTAATCAACATTGGCGCTTTGGTCGATTCGCCCGCTTCACGGACTATTACTCACCGCTTTGGGGTCCCGGAGTGATTTCCACGATTAACAAACCCCGATGCGCTTACGGTTTGGCCATCAACACCGCGCTGGCCGATTCGCCCGCTTCAAGGACTATTACTCACCGCTTTGGGGTCCCGCAGTGATTTCCACAATTAACCAACCCCGATGCGCTTATGTGTCGGCCATCAACACCGCGCTGGCCGATTCGCCCGCTTTCATGGACTATTACTCACCTTTTGGGGTCCCAGAGTGATTTCCATGATTAACAAACCTCGATGCATCTACGGTTTGGCCATCAACACTCGCAGCTTTTGGCCGATTCTCGCCCGCTTCATGGACTATTACTCACCGCTTTGGGGTCCCGAGTGATTACCACGATTAACAAACCCTCGATGCATTTACGTGTCGGCCATCAACACCGCAGCTTTTGGTTTATTCTAGCCCATTTCATGGACTATTACTCACTATTTTGGGGTCCCTAATGATTTCCACGATTAACAAACACCGGATGCGCTTATATGTCTGGCCATCAACACCGATAGTTTTGGCCGATTCTCGCCCGCTTTCATGGACTATTACTCACTGCTTTTGGGTCCCGCAGTGATTTCCACAATTAACCAACCCCGATGCGCTTACGGTTTGGCCATCAACATCGCGCTTTGGCCGATTCTCGCCCGCTTTATGGACTATTATTCACCTTTGGGGTCCCTGAGTAATTTCCATGATTAACAAACCTCGATGCATCTACGGTTTGGCCATCAACATCGCGCTTTTGGCCGATTCTGGCCCGTTTCATGGACTATTACTCACTGTTTTGGGGTCCCAGAGTGATTTCCACGATTAACAAACCCTAGGATGCGTTTACGTGTCGGTCATCAATACTGGCAGTTTTGGCCGATTCTGGCCGTTTCATGGACTATTACTCACTGTTTTGGAGTCCAAGAGTGATTTCCACGATTAACAAACCCTGGGTTGCGTTTCCGTGTTGGTCATCAACACTGGCAGTTTTGGCCGATTCTGGCCCGTTTCATGGACTATTACTCACTGTTTTGGGGCCCCGGAGTGAGTTCCACGATTAACAAACCTCGATGCGCTTACGCCTCTTGCTATCAACACCGCTGTTTTGGCCGATTCTGGCTGTTTCATGGACTATTACTCATTGTTTTGGGGTCCCGGAGTGATTTCCACGATTAACAAACCCTGGGATTCATTTACGTGTCGGCCATCAACATCGCGCTTTTGGCCGATTCTCGCCCGCTTCATGGACTATTACTCACCGCTTTGGGGTTCTAGAGTGATTTCCACGACTAACAAACCTCGATGCGCTTATGTGTCGGAATCAACATTGGCGCTTTGGTCGATTCTCGCCTGCTTTCATGGACTATTACTCACCGCTTTGGGGTCCCGAGTGATTTCCACGATTAACAAACCCCTCGATGCGCTTACGGTCGGCCATCAACACTGAAGTTTTGGCCGATTCTGGCCCGTTTCATGGACTATTACTCACTGTTTTGGGGTCCCAGAGTGATTTCCACGATTAACAAACCCTGAGATGCGTTTACGTGTCGGTCATCAATACTGGCAGTTTTGGCCGATTCTGGCCATTTCATGGACTATTACTCACTTTTTTGGAGTCCAAGAGTGATTTCCACGATTAACAAACCCTAGGATTCATTTATGTGTCGGTCATCAACACTGGCAGTTTTGGCCGATTCTGGCCCATTTCATGGACTATTACTCACTGTTTTGGGGTTCTAGAGTGATTTCCACGATTAACAAACCCCTCGATTCGCTTATGTGTCGGCCATCAACACCGCGCTTTGGTCGATTCTCGCCCATTTCATGGACTATTACTCACCGCTTTGGGGTTCTAGAGTGATTTCCACGATTAACAAACCTCGATGCGCTTACGGTTTGGCCATCAACACCGCAGCTTTGGCCGATTCTCGCCATTTCATGGACTATTACTCACCGCTTTGGGGTCCAAGAGTGATTTCCACGATTAACAAACCCCGATGCGCTTTACGGTCGGCCATCAACATCGCGCTTTTGGCCGATTCTCGCCGCTCATGGACTATTACTCACTGCTTTGGTCCAAGAGTGATTTCCACGACAAACAAAGCCTAGGATTCATTTATGTGTTCGGCCATCAACACCGCGCTTTTGGCCGATTCTCGCCCATTTCATGGACTATTACTCACCGCTTTGGGGTTCTAGAGTGATTTCCACGATTAACAAACCTCGATTCGCTTACGCCTCTTGCCATCAACACCGCTGTTTTGCCGATTCTCGCTGTTTCATGGACTATTACTCATTGTTTTGGGGTCCTGAGTGATTTCCACGATTAACAAACCTCGATTCATTTACGGTTTGGCCATCAACATCGCAGCTTTTGGCCGATTCTGGCCCGTTTCATGGACTATTACTCACTGTTTTGGGGTTCTAGAGTGATTTCCACGACTAACAAACCCTGGGATGCGTTTATGTGTCGGTAATCAACATTGGCAGTTTTGGCCGATTCTGGCCCGTTTCACGGACTATTACTCACTGTTTTGGGGTCCCGGAGTGATTTCCACGATTAACAAACCCTCGGATGCGCTTACGTGTTTGGTCATCAACACTCGCAGCTTTGGCCGATTCGCCCGCTTCATGGACTATTACTCACCGCTTTGGGGTCCTGAGTGATTACCACGATTAACAAACCCCGAGATGCGCTTACGGTTTGGCCATCAACACCGCAGCTTTTGGCCAATTCTAGCCCGCTTCATGGACTATTACTCACTATTTTGGGGTCCCTAATGATTTCCACGATTAACAAACACCGGATGCGCTATATGTCGGCCATCAACACCGATAGTTTTGGCCGATTCGCCCGCTTCAAGGACTATTACTCACTGCTTTGGGTCCCGAGTGATTTCCACGATTAACAAACCCCGATGCGCTTATGTGTCGGTAATCAACACCGCAGCTTTTGCCGATTCATTCTGCTTTCATGGACTATTACTCACCGCTTTGGGGTCCCGCAGTGATTTCCACGATTAACAAACCTCGATGCGCTTACGTGTTTGGCCATCAACATCGCGCTTTGGCCGATTCGCCCGCTTCATGGACTATTACTCACTGCTTTGGGGTCCCGAGTGATTTCGACGATTAACAAACCCTCGATGCGCTTACATCTCGGCCATCAACACCGGCTGTTTTGGCCGATTCTGGCTGTTTCATGGACTATTACTCATTGTTTTGGGGTCCCGGTGATTTCCACGATTAACAAACCCCGATGCATTTACGGTTCGGCCATCAACACCGCAGCTTTTGGCCGATTCTGGCCCGTTTCATGGACTATTACTCACCTTTTGGGGTCCCAGAGTGATTTCCATGATTAACAAACCCTGGGATGCATCTACATGTCGGTCATCAACACTCGCACTTTTGGCCGATTCTGGCCCGTTTCATGGACTATTACTCACTGTTTTGGGGTCCCGGAGTGATTACCACGATTAACAAACCCTGGATGCGTTTACGTGTCGGTCATACACACTGGCAGTTTTGGCCGATTCTAGCCCATTTCATGGACTATTACTCACTATTTTGGGGTCCCTGAATGATTTCCACGATTAACAAACACTGGATGCGCTACATGTCACCATCAACACCGATAGTTTTGGCCGATTCTCGCCCGCTTCATGGACTATTACTCACCGCTTTGGGGTCCCAGAGTGATTTCCACGATTAACAAACCCCGATGCGCTTATGTGTCGGTAATCAACACCGCGCTTTGGCCGATTCTTTCTCGCTTCACGGACTATTACTCACCGCTTTGGGGTCCCGCAGTGATTTCCACGATTAACAAACCTCGATGCGCTTACGGTTTGGCCATCAACACCGCAGCTTTTACCGATTCGCCCGCTTTATGGACTATTACTCACCGCTTTGGGGTCCCGAGTGATTTCCACGATTAACAAACCTCGATGCGCTTACGCCCTGGCCATCAACACCGCCGTTTTGGCCGATTCTCGCTGCTTTCATGGACTATTACTCATTGTTTTGGGGTCCCGAGTGATTTCCACGATTAACAAACCTCGGATGCGCTTACGCGTTTGGCCATCAACATCGCGCTTTGGCCGATTCTCGCCCGCTTCATGGACTATTACTCACCGCTTTGGGGTTCTAGAGTGATTTACGATTAACAAACCCCGGATGCGCTATGTGTCCATGTCAACACCGCAGCTTTGGCCGATTCTCGCCCGCTTATGGACTATTACTCACCGCTTTGGGGTCCCGAGTGATTTCCACGACAACAAGCCCCGATGCGCTTACGTGTTTGGCCATCAACACTCGCAGCTTTGGCCGATTCTCGCCCGCTTCATGAACTATTACTCACCGCTTTGGGGTCCCGGAGTGATTACCACGATTAACAAACCCCGATGCGCTACGGTCGGCCATCAACACCGCGCTTTGGCCGATTCTAGCCCGTTTCATGGACTATTACTCACTATTTTGGGGTCCCGGAATGATTTCCACGATTAACAAACACTGGGATGAGTTTACATGTCGGTCATCAACACTGATAGTTTTGGCCGATTCTGGCCCGTTTCAAGGACTATTACTCACTGTTTTGGGGTCCCGCAGTGATTTCCACAATTAACCAACCCTGGGATGCGTTTATGTGTCGGTCATCAACATCGCGCTTTTACCGATTCTCGCCCGCTTTCATGGACTATTACTCACCTTTGGGGTCCTGAGTGATTTCCATGATTAACAAACCTCGATGCATCTACGGTCGGCCATCAACACTCGCAGCTTTGGCCGATTCTCGCCCGCTTCATGGACTATTACTCACCGCTTGGGGTCCCGAGTGATTACCACGATTAACAAACCCCGATGCGCTTACGCGTTTTGGCCATACAACACCGCAGCTTTTGGTTTATTCTAGCCCATTTCATGGACTATTACTCACTATTTTGGGGTCCCGGAATGATTTCCACGATTAACAAACACTGGGATGCGTTTACATGTCGGTCATCAACACTGATAGTTTTGGCCGATTCTGGCCTGTTTCAAGGACTATTACTCACTGTTTTGGGGTCCCGCAGTGATTTCCACAATTAACCAACCCTGGGATGCGTTTATGTGTCGGTCATCAACACCGCAGTTTTGGCTTATTCTGGCCCGTTTCATGGATTATTACTCACCTTTTGGGGTCCTAGAGTGATTTCCATGATTAACAAACCCTGGGATGCATCTACGTTTCGGTCATCAACACTGGAAGTTTTGGCCGATTCTGGCCCGTTTCATGGACTATTACTCACTGTTTTGGGGTCCCAGAGTGATTTCCACGATTAACAAACCCTCGATGCGCTTACGGTTTGGCCATCAATACTAGCAGCTTTACCGATTCTGGCCATTTCATGGACTATTACTCACTGTTTTGGAGTCCAAGAGTGATTTCCACGATTAACAAACCCTGGTTGCGCTTTCCGTCGGGTCATCAACACCGCGCTTTGGCCGATTCTCGCCCGCTTCATGGACTATTACTCACCGCTTTGGGGCCCCGAGTGATTTCCACGATTAACAAACCCTCGATGCGCTTACGCCTTGGCCATCAACACCGCTGTTTTGGCCGATTCGCCGCTTTCATGGACTATTACTCATTGTTTTGGGGTCCCGAGTGATTTCCACGATTAACAAACCTCGATTCATTTACGGTCGGCCATCAACATTGGCGCTTTGGCCGATTCTCGCCCGCTTCATGGACTATTACTCACCGCTTTGGGGTTCTAGAGTGATTTCACATTAACAAACCCCGGGATGCGCTTATGTGTCGGAATCAACATTGGCGCTTTTGGTCGATTCTCGCCCGCTTCACGACTATTACTCACCGCTTTGGGGTCCCGAGTGATTTCCACGATTAACAAACCCCGATGCGCTTATGTGTCTGGCCATCAACACTCGCAGCTTTGGCCGATTTCGCCCGCTTCATGGACTATTACTCACTGCTTTGGGGTCCTGAGTGATTACCACGATTAACAAACCTCGATGCGCTTACGTGTTTGGCCATCAACACCGCAGCTTTTGGCCAATTCTAGCCCGCTTCATGGACTACTACTCACTATTTTGGGGTCCCTAATGATTTCCACGATTAACAAACACCGGATGCGCTATATGTCGGCCATCAACATCGATAGTTTTGGCCGATTCTCGCCCGCTTTCAAGGACTATTACTCACCGCTTTGGGGTCCTAGAGTGATTTCCACGATTAACAAACCCCGATGCGCTTATGTGTCGGTAATCAACACCGCGCTTTTGGTTTATTCTCGCCCGCTTCATGGACTATTACTCACTGCTTTGGGGTCCCGAGTGATTACCACGACAACAAACCCTCGATGCGCTACGCAGTTGGCCATCAACACCGCAGCTGGCCAATTCTAGCCCGCTTCATGGACTACTACTCACTATTTTGGGGTCCTTAATGATTTCCATGATTAACAAACACCGGATGCGCTATATGTCGGCCATCAACATCGATAGTTTTGGCCGATTCTCGCCCGC
>JAHHZJ010008105.1:0-12197 GCA_021437245.1 Aegilops speltoides | reverse complement strand
GCATCATTGAAGCACCCAAGGCCATGGTCAAGTGGGTTCCCAAGGCAACTTCAAGTTCTACTGAAAGCTCAACTACACCCAAGGATTCCCATCAAGATGATGTGGATCCCAAGAAGAAGAACTAGAGAGTTCTTGAGGGTGACTGCCAATATACTTCACTCACATTCATTTTGGCAAGGACTGGCAATCAACCTCCACATCTTGCACTAGTTCATGGAGTCACAAACCCTGTTGGTAAGTCAAGGGACAAGGTAATTTGCTTTCATGGACATCATCTATTGTGTACTTCAATCTATGTCCATGGATATCCTTGTTTGTTCCTTTGGGACTAACCCATGTAGGTATTGAAAGGCCCAATCCAAAGGATTGCTCCCAACTCTTGATGATCTTCATCAACATTGAGCATCCACATCTTCAACATCTACATGAAGTCTTCAACGACAACCCAAGGTTAGTTTGACCCTTTAAAAGGGGTCTCACATCAAGGGGAGCTTTGTTAAAGAAATGAGCTAAAGCATCTTCAAATGATGTGAACACATTAATGCTTTATGGAAAAGTGGTAACCCCATTGTGTTAAACGATGAGTATGACCTATGATCAAATGTTCTCATTTGACTCCTAAGTCAATATACTCATATAAGATGACCTAGTCATCGCCAAATTGTGTGCTAGTGTTAGTGTTTTGTTTGTGCATGTTTGACACATATTTCATTTGCTATTTTTGTGTGAGCATGTTGGATGCATGATTTTATCCATTCGAGGACATCCATTTGTTGCTTTGGTCTTTGGATTTTTTTTTTTGACCAAATGGATGGACAAGAATGCCTAAGTTCCTCCCCTAGCTATCTATGCTTTCTTGTCTCAAACTCTATTCATGCTTATATCACAAATTTGAACAAGACTTTTTTTGACAGACCGAGGAGGAGCACTGAGCCACCGATCCGTCAAAAGCCTAACTTCCAAAACCTTTCATACTTTCAAACCGATAACTAAACGAAAAGCATTTAGATTGATCTAGGTTTTCACCGGTGAAACCGGAAATTTTCCGTGACTGGGAGTAATCGACGCAGCTAACCATCTCGTCCCACCGGTTTTCAACTCGTCCCACCGACACCGGGTATATATACCGAGGAACGCTGTTATTCTTCAAACGCCCGCCTCAAACCTTCCGCGCCCTTTGGTCTCCGATCGTCCGCCATCGCCAGGCGCCGCCGGTCTCCATCCCGCCAACGGTTTTTCATCGGCGTACCGAGTGAAGCTCCAATTGGGTGAGTTTCATCCTCTCGCTCCAACCCGATTCAATGCACGATAGGTGTTGCAATATTCTTGCCAAGATTGAAATTTCTATCCAATGCTTAGATCATAGAACAAAATTGAGTGAAAATTTTAGGTTAGGTTTCCGACACATCTCGTGTGACCGATTCGCATTCTGATCGACCGACGGCCTTCCGCCATCAGATCCGCACTTTTCGTGAAACCGAAGTTGCAAATCGGTAAGACCGGGTGAGATTTAGTGAAACCCTAGTGCTCTCGGCTAGATCAAACCCATTTCGTCCAACCGAAAGTGGTGTATGTGGTCTGTTTAGACACTTCGTTTCACCGATCTATAGACTCGTCGACCGACATGTATTCTGTGAAAACCTAATACTAAAGTTTGAACTCATTCTTTTGCAAAATCCTCCGCAGCTTTATGATAACTCTTCTATTCTCGCTATGCCTATTCTATTCACAGGTTGTCAATCATGTCTCGATGGAAGTGACAAATGTAACAGGTCCGAGTTGCCGCTGAGATTCCCGAGGCGGACAAGTCCAAGAAAGCAGTTTTCAGATGATGGAGAGAGAAGCACCAAGTGGATCTGCTCACTGCTACTGTGCAGGAGGAAGAGGAATTCGATGAGGAGGATTCGACTTTGTTGCGATGAGGAGATAACTTCTAAGCCAAAAGGCAAGTGGTTGCCAAGGGCTATCAAGGGCAACAACAAAGAAAGGCAAACAAGGTGACGAAATCCATCGCTGCAAAGAAGCTCAAGATGGAAGTAGAAACCTCCAAAGAAGATCAAGAAAACTTCCAAGAGGAAGAGGAAAGTTCATGAAGAAGTCGATGATGATGATTCTCGATGAGGAAGCACCCAGCCTCCTCGTAGGTGTTGATGGAGATGCCAGTAAGGGAGCACCCACAAAAGCTAAGCAATCAGCTCCAAGAAAGGCAGCCCAAGCCAAACCTCGCCAAGCCAAAGAAAATCTGGAGGAACATACCTGCTTCAGAGAAGAAGAAGGACGATGTGCCACCAAGATCGATGATGAGGCTCATGTTTTGTCAAGCTCGCATGTAAACCGCTACTCATAATGATGCTCATCCTCGAGCGTAAAATATGAAAGAAAGGAAGGATAAAGGTCTCGGCTATGGAGGCAAGTAGATCCATATGCCACCGTGAGAAGAACAGCAATGACCCAAGATTCCACACTAGAGAGAACAAGACTTTTATGAGACAAAGGTTTCATGGATAAGAAGCCAATTGTTGCCGACACCGATATGTTGACCGGAAATACATCGACAGTGAAGAGCATGAGACTACTTCCCACATGTGCATGAAAGCCCCTGGGATTGCAGAGTTTGTTGGTCGGTTGATCGCTTGGAATGATGAGATGATCATGCGTTTATGCCACCGCACACTTCTATCCAGATGGCGAATTGTATGGATGATGTAAGGCGAGATTCCATTCAACCGTTGAAGAATGGAGAGCGCTGCTGAATGCACCAAGATCAAGGATGATGACATTGATGTCTATGGCATTCAAGAAAAAATCAGAGTCTATGAGGAACATGTACAATGAGGTAAATGAGAAGGATTTGAGATATGGAAGCTTGGTTCAATTATCTTCCAGGTCTCCCAACCACCAACACCATTTCGAGGCATACTTTGATGCCTAAGTCGAGACCACCGCATGATAAGAGGGTATTCTATCAACATGCGCACATTCTAGATCAAAGACACCTTTTAAGGTGATGGACCTGAAGTTGAGACTATCAAGAGGACAAGAAATGACCGTAAGAGGTCGTGGGGTTTGCTCCGCATTTCAGATGCTCATTAATGCCAAGTTTGGCACGGACACCTACCGTTGATAGACCCCACTTGCCACCGCAGCCCTAACATGAGGATAACGGGTTTGATGACCGAGGATGCCCCACATCCGTAGAAGGACATGCTAAGTCCGAAGCTGCCAAACAAGCTAAAGTGAAAAGGAAGGCAAAGAAAAGCCCAAGAGCGTTGCGTAACAACTTCTTGAAGCCACTGAGGAATTGAGCTACGCCTGCCAAAGATAGTGCGCCTCGGAGAGCCTTGAGAGGATAGTGAAGATAAGTTCCATGCTCGACGCTGTCGATCAAGGCAGGTCACCCCAAAGCTTGAGGCGAATCGAGGAAGCTAAGAGGGAGAAGGCAACTCATGAGGGAGATGGAAGGGATATGGTCCAGATGACTATGAGCAGCCCGCCCAAAGGCTCACAAAGCCCAGATCACTGCTATTCCAAAGGATGTAACCTGTGGCTACAATCAAGACCTCCCACAGCTCCATCGCCCAAAGACCAGCTCCAAAGATCCACTCCTCCAGCCCACAGACTTCAGCAAAGTTGCAGATGCAGCTATCTCCACTCCATCGACGCAGCAGAGCCGCCAAAGAGTCCCGAGTGACGATTAGCTCTATACCTTTCAAATTTTTGGTAACTTGTTGCCAAAGGGGAGAAATTGTATAGATCATAGGGCTTCGGAGAGAGAGTGCTTTTGCTCTTTTTGTTTTGGGTTTTCCTTGAGATACTTTTTGAGTTCTTTGGACATTTCGGTGTTTGATACTACGCTTGTTTTATCTTGATGAGTGCTTGATCATATGCGGCTTAATGTGTGCTTGATGCTTATCATATTCCATTCATATCTTGTATGATCATTTACTCATGTCTTGGTGATTGGGTGCATGTTATTCATTCTTATCATTTTGTGCGCCCACCAAGATGTATGTGACATGAAGAGTAACCCATGATCCTAATCGATTTGCATTTGCATTCAAACGCAAATCTTAAATAATGCACAAATTTAGGGGAGCTCTTGCTTATCACATACTTCTCAAAGCATTTATGTTATTCATTGATTATATCATTTGTCGGTTTTGATCTATATGTTGTCATCAATTACCAAAAAGGGGAGATTGAAAGTGCAACTAATCCCCGGTGGTTTTGGTAATTAATAACAACATATATATCATTGAACTAATCATTTCGAGAATATTTCGAAAGTTCAAAGGATATGGGTATGGCAATGACCGATGATGTGGACCCCTCAAAATGCTAAGGAAAACATTGGCAAAAGCTCAAGACTCCATTTTTGGTTTAGTGATCCAAGATCACATTGAGTCCATAGGAAAGCCAATACTATTAAAAGGGGATGAGGTTATGATGATGATCCGTTTTTAAGTGCTTAGTGATTTATTCTCAAACTAAGCAATCTTTCATTCCAACATAAACCCATAAGTAATCTCGGTCCCACCGATTCCAAACCCAACCACACCGAGATGAAACCCACCAATACCCAAACCCTAAGAATTTCGGATTTTCCGATTCCAAACTCGGTCATACCGAATTGGTGTTGCCAAGCTTCAGAATCTTTCAGACTCAAATCGGTGTCACCGAGATGAGAAAGTCGGTCCCACCGAGATTGGCAAACCCTAGACTTTGGAAGAATCGGACTAACCGAGATTGTATTTTCGGTCCCACGAAAATCCCAACGCTCACAAGATTTGAACTTTCGGTCTCACCGAAGTTGTCAACTTGGTCCGACCGAGATTGGTCAAATGTGTAACGGTTGGATTTTGTGTGGAGGCTATAAATACCCCTCCACCCCTCTTCATTCGTGGAGAGAGCCATCGAAAGAACTACCACCCTACCTTACATTTCTGAGAAGAAAACTACCTACCCTTGTGTTGAGACTGTTGCTCCACTCCCACCATATGAAACTTGATTTCTAGCCTTCCCAAGTTGCTTTCCACTCAATCCTTTCTTCCACCACAGCCAAATCAGTGAGGAGAGTTGGTGTTGGGGAGATTATCATTTGAAGCACAAGAGCAAGGAGTTCATCATCACCAACCCCATCTATTACCTTTTGGAGGGTGGTGCCTCCAGATTGGTTAGGTGTCGCGGGAGCCCCCCATGATGTGGAGTTGAACCAAGGAGTTTGTAAGGGCAAGGAGATCGCCACTGTGAAGATCTACCCCGTAAGGCTAGTCCTCCGGACGAGGCCATGATGGCATAGACAAGGTTGCTTCTTCTGGACCCTTCGGGTGGAGCCTCCGGGACTCAAAGGCAGCACCTGGGGTTGAAGTCTCCATCAACGGGATTGACGATAGCATCACCTATCGGAACCACGAGAAAATCTCCGTGTTCCAAATTGGCTTGTTTTCCACCTCTCATTTACTAAACGGCAATTTACTTTCCGCGCCACAACTCTAGAATTGCATGTTAGGGTGATACTTGACTTGGTTATCATTGTGAACTTGCTAAGAATCTACTCCAATCAAAAGGCAAAAATTTAAAGTTGTCAAGTAGTCTAATCACCCCCTCTAGACATACTTCCGATCCTACACTTCTCATCACCAATGAGATGGAGGCTTAGGAAGTGAAGAAATGACCACGATTCATCATCAAGAAGATTCTCAGCTTTGATGGAAAAGACACCGGGGCACTTTGATCCAAATGATAAACCAAAGATCTCAAGCCTACCAACAGGAAGGATTGTTGCCATGAGATGACACTTAAAGATAAGGAAGAGCCACAACAAGTCAATGGTGTAAAGCTGCAAATAAGTCCACATCCTCAAATGACAAGCTAGTTTCCAATGAAGAGATAAGCCTAATGGTGAAGAACTTCAACAAATTCTACAAGAGTAGAAGCAAGGAAAGAAGCTCAAAGTCTAGATCATATGATGAAAAGAGATCTTCTAGTCGGGATCGAACGCAAATTGTGGAAGACCCACACTACTCAAATGAGTGTTCGATTTCCCACAAGAGAAGAGAAGAATCCCAAGAAGAAGAAGCTCAAGAGAAGAGTCGCAAAAGAGAAGGAGATGATCTTATGAACAAGATCCCTCGGAAGCAAGGATTCGAAAGGAAAGACAAGTCATCAAGGAGCTACACAAAAGAAAACATCAAGCTCATGTTGGGAATGGGTCGCCCGAACAATCATCCAAAGAAGCTATCACCCAACTCCAATACACCAAGATGAAGGTGTTGCCGGCTTGCCTGTCTCCAACTCCAACTCCTATGACATATTTGATTCACCAAATGGGGAATTGGAAGATGTTCATAAAAGGCCCCAAGGTATCACATCCTGAGTTTATTGACTTTGATAGTGATGAGGATGACTTGCTTGGTGAAGATGAGCTTTTTACGATAAATCTAGTGAGCTTAGTAATGATGAACATGCTAGTAGTCTTTATAGTCAGAAGAGTCGAATGACGATGCTATGAAGGAGATTGAGCGACTAACTAAAGAACTAAACACTTTAAGTTAGCTCATGAAACAACTCAAGAAGACTAGAGATCCTAAGATCTCATGAGAAGCTACGCCGAAAGCTCAATCTAGAGCAAGAACATGAGTTTCAAAAGCTATCAATGACCATCTTAAAAGAAGAGTTCTTCATATCTTGCCAAACGACTTCTTGTCTAATTTCTTGCCACCTATCAAAACTAAGCATGACAAGCATAAGAAAATTCTTCATCTAGTAGTAACAATTCATGCTAAATCAAATGTTGTTACTTCTAGTAATTTTGATTCCACTAAAATGTTTCAAGCCAAGTTTCACTTGAGCAAGAAAATAGTCTATTGAAAGGGATTATAGAGAAAGGTGTCTACAAGAGTTTTGCCAAGCAAAAGCTTTGAGGAAATTGTTCGCAAGCAAAAGACACCGAAGAATCAAGGAATTGGTTTTGAGCGAAAGTTCAACGCCGGTGTTGAATGGGAAGGTCAATATTCCACCCAAAGTTTTTCTCAAGAGAAGAAGTATGATCCTACTTCTTCAAACGAGGAACAAGCTCAAGATGACCTTCCACCACAAGACCACAAGCTAAAAGGCAAGGACAAGCTTCAAGAGGAGATTGATGCATTCATTGAAGCACCCAAGGCCATGGTCAAGTGGGTTCCCAAGGCAACTTCAAGTTCTACTTCAACAAGCTCAACTACTACCCCAAGGATTCCCATCAAGATGATGTGGATCCCAAGAAGAAGAACTAGAGAGTTCTTGAGGGTGACTCCAATATACTTCACTCACATTCATTTTGGCAAGGACTTGTGCAATCAACTTCCACATCTTGCACCAGTTCATGGAGTCACAAACCTCATGTTGGTAAGTCAAGGAACAAGGTAATCATTGCTTTCATGGACATCATCTATTGTGTACTTCAATCTATGTCCATGGATATCCTTGTTTGTTCCTTTGGGACTAACCCATGTAGGTATTGAAAGTGCCCGAATCCAAAGGATTGCTCCCAACTCTTGGTGATCTTCATCAACATTGAGCATCCACATCTTCAACATCTACATGAAGTCTTCAACGACAACCCAAGGTTAGTTTGACCTAGTAAAAGGGTTCTCACATCAAGGGGAGCTTTGCTCTAAAGAAATGAGCCAAAGCATCTTCTAACGATGTGAACACATTAATGCTTTATGGAAAAGTGGTAACCCCACTTGTGCTTAAACGATGAGTATGACCTATGATCAAATGTTCTCATTTGACTCCTAAGTCAATATACTCATATATAGATGACCTAGTCATCGCCAAATTGTGTGCTAGCTGTTAGTGTTTTGTTTGTGCATGTTTGACACATATTTCATTTGCTATTTTATTGTGTGAGCATGTTGGATGCATGATTTTATCCATTCGAGGACATCCATTTGTTGCTTTGGTCTTTGGTTTTTCTTTTGACCAAATGGATGGACAAGAATGCCTAAGTTCCTCCCTAGCTATCTATGCTTTCTTGTCTCAAACTCTATTCATGCTTATATCACAAACTTTGAACAAGACTTTTTCGGATGCATCGAGTGAGGAGCACTCTGAGCCACCGATCCGCCAAAAGCCTAACTTCCAAAACCTTCTAGTTCTTTCGGTCAAACCGATATACTCAAATCGGACAGATCAAATCACTTGATTGATCTAGGTTTCACCTCGTGAAACCGAAGTTTCAAATTTCGCGTGATGCAAGTGTGTAATCGCACGCAGTTAACCATCTCGGTCCCACCGAAGTTTTCAAACTCGGTCCCACCGACACCGGCGGTATATATACCGAGGACAGCGCTGATTACTTCTTCAAAACGCTCGCCTCAAACCTCCTTCGCTGCCGCTTTGGTCTCCGGATCGCTCCGCCATCACCTGGCGCCGCTGGTCTCCATCGCCGCAACGGTTCTTTTCATCGCTAGCCGTTGTCGCCGTAGTGAAGCTCCACCGATTGGGTGAGTTTCATCCTCTCGTGCTCCAACCGCTGATTCAATGCACGATAGGTGTTGTCAATTTTCTGCCAAGATTGAAATCTCCCTATCCAAATGCTTAGATCATAGAACAAAATTCGAGTGAAAATTTTAGGTTAGGTTTCGCCGAACACATCTCTCTGACCGAATCGACATTCTCTGACTCGACCGACGGCCTTCGGTCATTGAATCCGCACTTTTCGTTAAACCGAAGGTGCAAATCGGTAAGACCGAAGTGAGGATTTAGTGAAACCCTAGTGCTCTCGGCTAGACGAAACCCATTTCGTCCAACCGAAGTGGTGTATGTGGTCTGCTTTAGACACTTCGGATTCACCGAATTTATAGACTCTGGCGCATCGACATGTATTCGTGAAAACCTAAAACTAAAGTTTGAACTCATTCTTTTGCAAAATCCTCTCAGTCTTGTGATAACTCTTCTATTCTCTTATGCCTATTCTATTCACAAAGTTGTCATCATGTCTGATGGAAGTGACAATGAACAGGTCCTGAGTTGCCGTTGAGATTCCCGAGGCAGTGACAAGTCCGAAGAAAGCAGTTTTCAGATGATGGAGAGAGAAGCACTCAAGTGGACTCACCAGTGCTACCGACGTGGAGGAAGAGGAATTCGATGAGGAGGATTCAGACTTTGTTGCGATGAGGAGATAACTTCTAAGCCAAAAGGCAAGTGGTTGCCAAGGGCTATCAAGGGCAACAATCAAAGAAAGGCACAAGCAAGGTAAAGAAATCCATCGCTGCAAAGAGGCTCAAGATGGAAGAAGAAACTCCAAAGAAGATCAAGAAAACTTCCAAGAGGAAGAGACTAGTTCATGAAGAAGTCGATGATGATGATTCGATGAGGAAGCACCCCAGCCTCCTCGTATGAAGTTGATGGAGATGCCATCGTGCAGGAGCACCCACAAAAGCTAAGCCATCAGCCAAGCAAAGGCAGCCCAAGCCAAACCTCGCCAAGCCAAAGAAGACTGTGGAGGAACATACCGCTTCAGAGAAGAAGAAGGACGATGTGCCACCGCAGAATCGATGGTGAGGCTCATGTTTGCAAGCTCGCATGTAAATTGCCGCTCATAATGATGCTCATCCTCGAGCTGAAAATATGAAGGAGAGGAAGGACAAAGGTCTCAAGCTATGGAGGCAAGTTGATCCATATGCCACTGTGAGAAGGACAGAGCTGACTCAAGATTCCACACCAGAGCAACAAGACTTTTATGAGACAAAGGTCATGGATAAGAAGCCAATTGTTGTTTACACGATATGTTGACGAAATACATCGATGTGAAGAGCACAGAGACTACTTCCCACATGTGCATGAAAGCTTCACCGCTGGGATTGCAGAGTTTGTTGGTCGGTCGATCGCTTGGAATGATGAGATGATCATGCAGTTTATGCCACCGCACACTTCTATCCAGATGGCAGAATTGTATGGATGATAGAGGCGTAGATTCCATTCAACTGTTGAAGAATGGAGAGCGCTGTGAATGCACCAGATCAAAGGATGATGATGTTGATGTCTATGGCATTCCAAAGAAGAATCACGAGTCTATGAAGAACATGTACAATGAGGTACCGAGAAGGATGTAGAGATATGGAAGCTTGGTTCAGCTATTATCTTCGCAGGTCTCCCAACCACCAATACCATTCTCGAGGCATACTTTGATGCCCAAGTCAGAGACCACCGCATGATAAGAGGGTATTCTATCAACATGCTGCACATTCTAGATCGAAGACACCTTTAAGGTGATGGACCCGATAGTAGAGACTATCAAGAGGACAGCAGACTGTAAGAGGTCGTGGGTTTGCTCCACATATTCAGATGCTCATTAATGCCAAGTTTGGCACGGACACCTACCGTGGATAGACCCCACTTGCCACCGCACTGAACACGTAAGATAACGAGGTTGTGATGACCGAGGATGCTCCACATCCGTCAAGGACATGCTAAGTCCGGCTGCCAAACAAGCTAAAGCTGAGAAGGAAGCAAAGAAGAAGCCCAAGAGCGCTGTGAACAACTCTTGAAGCCACTCGAGAATTGAGCTACCGCCAAGATAGTGCGCTCAGGAGAGCCTTGAGAGGATAGTTGAAGATAAGTTCCATGCTCGACGCTGCTCGATCAAGTGCGTGTCACCGCAACAAGCTTGAGGCTGACATCGAGGAAGCTAAGAGGGAAAAGGCAGAGCTCATGAGGGAGATGGAAGATGATCTAGTCCAGATGACTATGAGCACTGCGCAAGGCCCACAAAGCCCAGATCAGCTGCTATTCCAAAGGATGTAACCTGTATACTACATCAGACCTCCTACAGCCCGCTGGCCCAAAGACCAGCCCAAGATTCACTCCTCCAGCTCCACGACTTAGCAGAAGCTTTTGCAGATGCAGCTATCTCCACTCCATCGACGCAGACAGAGCCGCCACAGAGTCCCGAGTGACGATTAGCTCTATACCTTTCAACTTTTGGTAACTTGTTGCCAAAGGGGAGAAATTGTATAGATCATAGGGCTTCAGAGAGAGAGTGCTCGTTTGCTCTTTCGCTTATGTTTTCTTGAGATACTTTTTGAGTTCTTTGAGACGCTTCGTGTTTGATACTACGCTTGTTTCGATCTTGATGAGTGCTTGATCATACTATGCTTAATGTGTGCTTGATGCTTATCATATTCCATTCATATCTTGTATGATCACTTACTCATGTCTTGGTGATTGGGTGCATGTTATTCATTCTTATCATTTTGTGGCTTCCACCAAGATGTATGTGACATGGAAGAGTAACCCATGATCCTAATCGATTGTGCATTTGCATTCAAACGCAAATCTTTAATAATGCACAAATTTAGGGGAGCTCTTGCTTATCACATACTTCTCAAAGCTTATGATGTTATTCATTGATTATATCATTTGTCGAGTTTGATCTATATGTTGTCATCAATTACCAAAAGGGGAGATTGAAAGTGCAACTAATCCCGGGTGGTTTTGGTAATTAATAACACATATATATCATTGAACTAATCATTTCGAGAATATTTCGTAAAGTTCAAGTGATATGGGTATGGCAATGACCGATGATGTGGACCCTCAAAATGCTAAGGAAAACATTGGCAAAAAGCTCAAGACTCCATTTTTGGTTTAGTGATCCAAGATCACATTGAGTCCATAGGAAAGCCAATACTATTAAAAGGGATGAGGTTATGATAATGATCTGTCATGCTCAAGTGCTTAGTGATTTATCTCAAACTATCGCAATCTTTCATTCCAACATAAACTCATAAGTAATCTCGGTCCCACCGATTCCAAACCCAACACACCGAGATGAACCACTTCAGCCATATAGCCAAACCCTAAGAATTTCGGATTTTCCGATTCCAAACTCGGTCATACCGAATTGGTGTTGCAAGCTTCAGAACCTTCAGACTCAAATCGGTGTCACCGAGATGAGAAAGTCGGTCCCACCAAATTGGCAAACCCTAGACTTTGGAAGAATCGGACTAACCGAGATTGTATTTTCGTCCCACTCGAAAATCCCAACGCTCACAAGATTTGAACTTTCGGTCCCACCGAGTTGTCAACTCGTCCGACCGAGATTGGTCTTGTGTAACGGTTGGATTTTGTGTGGAGGAAAACCCTCCACCTCCTCTTCATTCGTGGAGAGAGCCATCGTAAAGAACTACCACCCTACCTTACATTTCGAA
>JAHHZJ010008104.1:0-19876 GCA_021437245.1 Aegilops speltoides | reverse complement strand
GGAAAGTAGGAGACCGGAAAATAGTAGATCGGAAACTAGTATGATGGAAAAGAGAACTTATATGATGGAAAAGAGACCAGGGGCCATAGGTTTCACTAGTGGCATCTCTCGAGATAGAAAATAATACGGTGAGTGAACAAATTATCGCGAGCAATTGATAGAAGAGCACACAATTATGACGATATCTAAGGCAATGATCATGAACATAGGCATCATGTCCGTGTCAAGAAGACCAAACGATTTTGCATCTACTACTATTACTCCACACATCGACCGACTCGCTCGCATCTAGAGTATTAAGTTCATAAAGAACAGAGTAACGATTAAGTAAGATGACATGATGTAGAGGAATTAACTCAAGCAATGATAAAACCCCATCTTTTTATCCTCGATGGCAACAATACAATACGTGCCTTGTCGCCCCTACTATCAATGGAAAAGGACACCGCAAGATTGAACCCAAAGCTAAGCACTTCTCCCATTCCAAGAAAAACCAATCTAGTAGGCCAAACTAAACCGATAATTCAAAGAGACTTGCAAAGATATCAAATCATGCATATAAGAATTCAGAGAAGACTCGAATAATATTCATAGATAATCTGATCATAAATCCACAATTCGTCGGATCTCGGCAAACTACCGCAAAAGAATATTACATCGAATAGATCTCCAAGAACATCTAGGAGAACATGGTATTGAGAATAAAAGAGAGAGAAAAATCCACCTAGCTACTAGCTATGGACCCGTAGGTCTGTGGTAAACTACTCACGCTACATCCAAGGGCAATGGTGTTGATGAAGCCCTCTATGATCGAATCTCTCCGCAGATGCCGTAAAAGGCCCCTAGATGGGGTTCTCACGGATATGTAAGGTTGCGCGGTGGAAAAGTGTTTTCGTGGCTCTCTCGATAGTTTTGGGGTATAAGAGTATATATGGGCGAAAGAATTAGGTCAAGAGAGCTCCGAGGGGCCCACGAGGTAGGGGCGCGCCCTCCACCCTCGTGGCCACCTTGTTGCGTCTCCAACTTCATCTCCAAGTCTCCTGGTTTGCTTCTGGTCCAAGAAAGATCATCGCGAAAGTTTCATTCCGCTTGGACTCGCTTGGTATTCCTTTTCGCTAAACTCTAAAACAAGCGAAAAAATGTAAACCGCACTGCGTTAGGTTAATAGGTTAGTCCAAAAATAATATAAATAGCATATTAATGCATATAAAACATACAAAATCGATAATATAATAGCATGGAACAATCAAAATTATAGATACGTTGGAGACGATCATGCGGTAAACTTCTTGAATTGCCCCCCATCAATATGGACAAGGACTTTATAAAGGTTGTTTTCACTCCTAATGTAAGTTTGTCCTCCTTGAGCCTTCAAACTTTGTTGTGTTTATTTGGATAGCTATGAGTGCAACTTTTGTTTATTTTTTCGCTCACGCAAATTGCTTGTTTAAAGTTTATAACGAAGAAGTACATAAACATAAGTTTGTCCTTCTCAATTTCAGTCTTTAGTTATACAACCTAGTTCCTTATTCATACCATGTAAATTAAACTAAACATAGCAAGTTATCTTCTTTAGCACTGTGTATGCTTGTGTTCTTGATCAAGAATCCAAAGGTATGGTGAAACTACCAACTCCGACACAATGTCATATCCTCGCTATGTCTCAACTATGAACAATGTCATATTATATTAATGTTATTTAAATCATGTCTCTTGATTTACCAACTGAAATGGTATAAATTGGCAAGACACTCACCATTCATGCTTATACGCTGTTTAGCACTACATGTATGCTTGTGTTTCTTGATCTGTAATCCATGGTATGGTGAAGTGGCACGCTCCTACATAATGCCATTTCCTGCCTCTTAACTATGAACAATGCCTATTATGTTATTTTAAACCGTGTCTCTTTATTTCGATAAAGAAATGAGATTTAATTGACAAATACTGATGCTTATATCGCAAAACCTGTTATCTACCTACTTGTTTCTCATTTAGGTGACAACACCGATGCTAGGAAGAACTACCACAATGATAGTGAGACGAACCCATTGTTTGTCCCTCTAACATATATTCCGAGAATAAGGCAACACATCTTGAGGGTAGGGATACAACCACAAAGTCATGTCTTGATGTAGTTGAGGGAGTCCGACTAGGGGTGTCCGGATAGCCGGACTATCATCATCGGCCGGACTCCAAGACTATGAAGATACAAGATTGAAGACTTCGCCCGTCCGGATGGGACTTTCCTTGGCGTGGAAGGCAAGCTTGGCGATACGGATATGTAGATCTCCTACCATTGTAACCGACTGTAACCCTAGCCCTCTCCGTCTATATAAACCGGAGGGTTTTAGTCCGAGGACACACAACCATTACAACAATCATACCATAGGCTAGCTTCTAGGTTTAGCCTCCTTGATCTCGTGGTAGATCCACTCTTGTACTACCCATATCATCAATATCAATCAAGCAGGAGTAGGGTTTTACCTCCATCGAGAGGGCCCAACTCGGTAAAAACACCGTGTCCCTTGTCTCCGTTACCATCCGCCTAGACGCAGTCGGGACCCCTACCCGAGATCCGCCGGTTTTGACATCGACATTGGTGCTTTCATTGAGAGTTCCTCCGTGCCATCACCGATAGGAGGATGCCTCTTCCCGCCTTCAAAGACGGTATCTTCGCCAAAGGAGCCTTGGCCACCGCCAAACTATCCGCTGGTGGTTTCTCATGACCCTGCTCGCCATCGCTTCGACGATGACCTCTCGTCATCAAAAGCAATCTTCACGCTAACCCGAATTCCACGGCAATGGATCCAACAGAACTCTCGCTCAGAATGAGCTCTTGGATCGTGATCGCCGCTCGAGTCGCCATGACTACAATCAGCTTGGGCTTAAAACCGATCCGAGAGATTAACTCTCCTGTGTTACCCACCATGTTGCGTGGTAGAGGAACAACGCGACTCTCTCCCAGATTGAAAACTAGTCGTCCGGCTCCCAACCCTCCATGCCGGATTCCCGCGAGGGACGGACTTCGATCAAGCATCAACCTAAAGTCGCATCGGATCGACTCGCTGGACAACGCCCAACAATCCAAGCTTCCAATTGAAACTTCGCCCTTGAGCCTCGAGATGGGTAGGGTTCCGACTCAATTCCACCCACCCACCCGCATATATGCGATCTATCTCAAATCCGCAAGAGCCCGCTGAAACAAGACATCACTATCACGATTCATCCCGGTTATGGATGATAAAGGACCGCCGTGAGGATAACGCATTTAATTTTCGCAATAATTGCACGGACGAGGGATCTTGAACGCCGCTTGTCGCCGGAAATTACACGCCACGACCAAGGCCCATAGTATGAAAGTATCAGGCGATGGAGAGTTTCCGAAAACCAAACTAAGTTTTGGGATAATCCGCCCCAATACAACCCTAGTTCAGAATAAAAGGGTGCATCACACTCGTGCACCTGTACAAAAACCAAAAGGCAAAACCCCATAAAGGGCAAGGAATCAGATCGAGGGATGGCTCACGGACCTCGAGAAATTCACAAGATGTATATGCCACCCCAACACATAGCCTTCGAGCATGTTGGATAGTGCGAGTGGCCAAATCGCGAGGAGGTTCTAGACCGAAAACCACTCCAACAAGACAAGACGGTGCCAATAGCTTCGAGACTTTCGATCAAATAATATGCGAAACGAACAATCCGCAGCCTCGCCAAGTCTACCAAGTAGCAACAACAAATCCATGGAGCGACACGGCCATCACCTTCAACGCTAGCGATTTAACCTAAATTCAACAGCCCGAGCACCACCAGATTGGTCCTCATCCAATAGTGGACGGCTTGCCTTACCAAGGTACTCATGGATGGCGGCAGCGGTCTAAACCTCATCTATGAGGAAACTCTTCAAAAATGGAAATAGATCGAGCCGCATTGAGAGAAGCAAGACAACCTTTAGAGGAATAATCCTAGCCGAAGCGCCACAGCAGAAAAATCACACTTGATGTGGTGTTCGCTCACGGACAATTATAGGTCCAAGAGGTCACATTCCAAGTGGCCCCTGCTCAGCAAGGGATATCACGCTATATTAGGACGAGAGGCATTCACAATTTTTCAAGCCATACCCCACTACGGGTTCATGAAGCTTAAGATGCCTAGGCCCGGAATAATCACTCGTTAGTGATCCGACACAAGACTCCACGCCGAAAACAAGACAGCCGATTAGCCCGAGGCACTATCCAAGCCCTAGCGGCGGAGGAACTCATCACACAAGGCTTACGGTGAATAGGGACGATGTGATACTCGATAAGAGATCCAAGTCCACCTCTTTAAACCAGCGGATGAAATAGTCAAATTCCGTGTCCATCCAACGGACCCAACAAAGACGGCCTCCATCGGGCACAGCTTAAACCTCGATGTAGATGCCGATCGAGAATTCCTTCGAAAATTGGGACATCTTTGCTCGAACCTTCAGATATGCCAAGAATCCCACGCAGATTAAGGTGATACGCCTAAACATCCTAAAGGATTCAAGCCACCAAACAGTTTTCGCGATTCTTCAACCCAAAAGACAGTCAATGGGAGAAGAGCTAGCCAAACCATCGGAAGCCGGATTCATCGAGACATCAAACATCCGGACCGCTAGCAAACCCGTAATGGTACCAAAGAAGGACAAACTCGCACCTATGCGCCGATTTTAAAGACCTCAACAAGGCCTGCCTAAAGGATCCTTCCCTTCCCTCAGATCGACCAAATAATCGATGCTATCCGCAGGCACGATTCATTGTGCTTCCTCGACGATACTCCGCTACCATCAAATCAAGATGGCGGAGGCGACCAAGCCGCAATGGCATTCATTACTCCATATGGACCATTCTGCTTCAACACGATGCCCTTCGACTCAAAAACGCCGGCAAATATATCAGCAGATGATTCGTATATGTCCGCTACCCAGATCGGCAAAACAAGAGAGGTATACGAGACGACGAGTCGCAAAACCGCATACGCCGAAACTCTAGTATACGATTTGAGGCTCACATTCAACAACCTCCGAGCATATGACATTGTCAACCGAAATGTGTTTTCGCGCATCACAAAAAGCTCTCGGCTTCATTGTATCCGTAGAGGAAGGAATTGAAGCAAACCCAGCCAAGATCCGAGCCCGCCACACCTGGATATTCCAAAAGACCTCAAACAAATACAAAATTGATCGATGTGGCGGTTTAAGCCGCTTTATCTCCGCTTGGGAGAAAAGGCATTGCCTCTATCGCCTCCTCAGCGCATCAACACTTCGAGTGGACTTGATGCTGCCACCGCCGACTCAAGAAATAAAAGCCATATTGGCAACAACCGTCCTCGGCGCGCTTAACCCGGGCGAACCAATGTTGTTATACATCGCGCAACACATCAAGTTGTAAGCACTGCACTCGTCGTAACGAGAAACGGAAGGGCATAAATTCTCTTCAAAACCAAGGTACTACGATCCACTCGCATAACTCCCGCAAGTCCCGCTATCCGCACTATCAAAAGATAGCGACGCAGTGTTCATGGCATCCCTAAGTCGACACTACTTTCAAGAGTGTTCGATAACAAGGTTCGGCGCCCCTCAACGACAAGATAAACAATCGCGACGCGACGGCAGTGATTGCAAATGGGCCATTGAGCTCTTACCATTCGATATAACTTACAAACCTCGCGAGCTATAAAGTCACAAGTCTTGGCTGACTTTGTCGCTGAATGGACAAGCCAACTCCCTAAAGAGTATGTGTCGTGTACTAAAGTAGGGGTACCTTAGTATCTCGAACTTGTGCACGGAAGAATAAAGACTCGCGCAAGGCTTGCAGGTGACCGCCAAGATCCTCCGTAGTTCCTATTGGAGCCATTCAAGAACAAAGTGTTCTAACCGAGAAGATAAGGCACCGCAAGAGGAGCTTGTCGGAAGTCAAGGCCCCGCAAGAGGAGCTTGCCGGAAGGCCAACCAAGGCATTTCAGGAACTTGCCGCGACGCCAAGGCCCCCAAGACCCGTGAGCGACAAGCTTCCGGCGCGACAAGACAACGATCAGCAGAAGGCGCTTTGTCGCGATAGGTCGCCACTTCACGCCCATGCTCCAAAGACATCCGCCGACGTGTCGCCACAGACTGCTCGTAATGCCCCGGATCCGGCGCCAGTGTCCTTCGCTTATTCGCCGCTTGCATGTCATTTGCTTGCGTGTTGCATTTTGCCATGTCATCATTCAGATTTCATCCGCATGTTTTTCAAAACTCTGATCTGCTCGGGTTTCCGCGGTTCTCTCGCTGTCTGCTCGAGCTAAACACACTCGCACGCGTTCGCTGCACCTCCAAATATTATTTTATAGTGGTATAAAATGTTCTTGAATGGGTTGCAACTTGTCGTGCGGTCTTATTATAGTGTAGAGCATCACCGCCAAGTTTCGCGATTCGAGTCCATTTGTTAGCCCAACTGTAAATATAGCGTACTGCTGTTGATTTTCGCTGGGTGTTTTCGCTCCGAAACCGCACGGGCTGTTTTTTCTTCTCCTCTCAGCCCAACTACTCTTCACAGCCCACTATCCACTCACCTAGACCTCTCCGCCCGAGCCATCCGATGCCGATCAGACGGTCCAAAACGGAGCAAACCCCTCTAACCCTAGCCCTCGCTATATATGGACCTCCTAGTCCATTTTGGGCAGCCCCTAGCCCCCACCTACCTCTAGCCCTCTCCCTCCTCAACTTTCCACGCCTCTCCTTCTCCGCCACTTGGCGCCCTCCGCCACCACCACCCGGCCAGTCAAGGAGGCGCCCCGCCCACTCCCTGCTCGCCACGCTGCCCTCGGCGGCTTCCCTGCGGGTTCGCCCAGCCTGCCAGCCCGCTGGCCCATCTGGCCCGAGGCGCCAGCCTCCCGCCTGCAGGCCGCCGATTCTCCCGAAGGCCCTGACCAAGGCCCTGAGTTCTCGTCAGCGGGCGAGCCTCGTCTGCCGCCAGTCGCCGAGTCCCAGTGGCCGCCCGCCGCCTCTCCTTCTTTCTCCTTCCTTCTCCTCTCCTCATGGCTTCACTCGCTTTTGTCGCTTCAGCAGGAACCACCGCCTGCCGGAGCTTGCCGCCACCGCGCCGAGCTCGCCGCCCCACCTCCTCCTCGTTGCCGGAACGGACGGATCCGGTGGATCCTGGCCCAGACACGCTGCTCCGGACGCTTCAGACCGCTGACTACGCCAAGACGACTCGCTGTCGACGGATCGGAGGAGCCCGATCCCGATCAGGGTCGCTGACTTCGTGGCCTCCTCCACCAGCCACGTGGCCGCAAGCCCCGCCCAGCGCCTCCTCCGCTCGGTCCACTTCGCCTGCCCACATCGACCGGTCGCTCACAGGCGCTGATCGCGCCTGTGCCCAGCCTCAAGCCGCCTCCTCCGCCGACGCTAAGGCCCACTGGTGAGAAGCCCCACTCTCCTTATTTTTTTTCTCATGTTGGGCCAGCGATTCAGATTCGCCCGTGTTGTTTTTTCTTGGTTCTGCGATTTTGTCCATTTTCCGAGTATTACTGCTTTTACGATTTGCGTAAAACCCCTAAGCATCATGCATATAATAACTAATTAACTGCATCGGATTAAAACAAACTTTATATGTAAAATGCTTAGATTTTCATCTAGTTTCATAATATGCCATTTTCATCCATGTTTGAAATGATTAAGATGATGTTTGTTTAAATTTGCTCAAATGCCATGCTAAAATGATTTATTTCATAACTAAATAACCGTAGCTCGGTTTTAAATGTTCTTTATATGTAAATGGGGTGGAAAAATGCCTAGATTAACATGGTCCATTTTATTTTCCTGTTTAACAACTATAAAATATGCTTTAGGACAGAACAGTACCTAATCCATAAATATGCACATGGGGATTTTCCTAATTGTTGTTCGTTGTTTCCTACCTCATTTAAACTTGCCTAGGTAGGTAGTTTTGTTATGCTTCACCCTTGCCATGTTAATCAACATTTAATATTGTTGGGTAGCTTAAACAAGAGAGAACTAAATAATTGATGTGGTGTTCATTAATATGCAACTCGTTGCATATTGAGCTCCGCTTAATTTGTAGTGTTGTTTGTTGCACTTTGCCATGCCATGCCATGCCTCATTAAACCGACATGCATCATACTTGGTTGTGCATCATGCCATGATTATGCGATGGTTGTTTACTATGTTGTTTGCTTCTTTCCGGTTTGCTTCTCTCGTTAGCTTCTGCTTTCGCTCCGAGTTGTGAGGATTCGCTCGACCACGTCTCGCTTGTCTTCTTCATGGACTCGTTCTTCTTCCTAGCGGGATTTCGTGCAAGATGACCGCTACCTGATCTCACTACTATCATTGCTATGCTAGTTGCCTCGTTCTTTCGCTATGTCATGCACCTATTACCTGCTTATCAAGCCATCCCATATTGCCATGAACCTCTAACCTTGACACCTTTCCTATGCAAACCGTTGTTGGCTATGTCACCGCTTTGCTCAGCTCCTCTTATAGCGCTATAGTTGCGGTGAAGTTGAAGATTTCTCCATGGTGGACAGGATTATGTTGGGATATCACAATATCTCTTATATTATTAATGCATCTATATATTTGGTAAAGGGTGGAAGGCTCGCCTTATGCCCGTGTTTTGTTCCACTCTTGCCGCCTCTAGTTTCCGCCATACCGTGTTAAGTTCCTTGATTTTATGCTCCTAACGCAATGAAGTGATTTATGGGACCCCCGATACCGCTTTGAATAAAACTTGTCCAAGAAGGCCCAACATTGGTTTTACCATTTGCCTCACCACCACCTATCCCTTTCCTTGGGTCGCCAACCCGAGGGTCATCTTTATTTTAGCCCCCCGCCGTGCTTGTCTAAGTGTCGGTCCAAACCGAAGCGATGTCCGGCTACTCGGCAACCAGGGTCTATGCCAACCCGACGCCTTGCTCATCCGGTGTGCCCCGAGAACGAGATATGTGCAGCTCCTATCGGATTTGTCGGCACAGCGAGGCTTTGCTGGTCTTGTTTTACCATTGTCGAAATGTCTTGATGTACCGGATTCCAGACCGATCGGGTCTTCCGGTGAAGGTCTATTCTTCGATGATCGTGAGAGCTTGTCATGGTGTTGGGACACCCCGCAGGTTTAAACTTTCGAGAGCCGTGCCCACGTTATGTGGCGATGGGAATTTGTTAATGTCCGTTGTAGATAACTTGACACCGATCCGAATTAAATGCATCAACCGGTGTAGTCGTGATGGTCTCTTCTCTGGAGTCCGGAAGTGAACACGGTTTCGTGTTATGCTTGACGAAGTAGGTGTTCAGATCACCTCTTGATCATTGCTAGCTTCACGACTGCTCTTTGTTTCTCTTCTCGCCTTAGTTGCGTATGTTAGCCACCATATCATGCTTAGTCCGCGCAACCTCACCACTTTACCCCTTCCTTACCCATTAAGCTTTGCTAGTCTTGATACCCATGGTAATGGGATTGTCGAGTCCTCGTGGCTCACCAGATACTTCCAAAACCAGTTTGGTGTGCCTATGTTAATGAAAGGTGATTTAACCAAGCTCAAGGAGGAGCTTGATGAAGATCTTGTTCATTATGTTGTTTCGCTTCAGCTTGATCAAGAGGGAGCCCAGCTTGGGGTCGATTGGGGACCTTTGTCGATTTGGGGTTCTTTCTTTATTTTGGTTCTATAGTCGGACCTTGATTGTATCCGGATGATGTAATGCTTTATTCATGTAATTGTGTGAAGTGGCATTGTAAGCCAACTATGTATCTCTTTCCTTATGTATTACTTGGTTGTGTGAAGATTACCTCACTTATGCATATTGCTTTCAATGCGTTATGCTCTAAGTCGTGCTTCGACACGGGGAGATATAGCCGCATCGAGGGCGCATAGCCCAAAGACGTGGCGAGAGGTCAGGCAGCCAAGTGCGAGGTGGCAAGCGGAGATGACAAGATGGCCATCGTAGAACGTGGCGCTTAACGGTCGCTCAAGATCTTGGGCGACGCAGACGGCATTAAATGCTCTTGTCCTCGCCGAGTTAGGTAGGATGCACTATAGAGGTAGCTGTACCAACCGCAGCTCTTTTTACATTTGTACCCTCAGATGCATTGCCACCGCTTGTGACCCCTTGAGCATATAAAAGGAGGCCCATGTGCAACGAGAGGGTTCACCACCAAACTAGAACACACCCACGCCTCAAGCAAGAATAGAATACAAACCACAAAGCAGAAGAGGAGTTTTATCTCCCGAGAGCTCAAGGTGGGTAAACCGCCAGGCTTCGCCGATCCGCTTTTCGGCTATCCCCGCCTCACGCCGACCGAAAAGGGGCTCGCCACATAGGTGTTCGCTCCCACGACATCTTGGCGCCAGTAGGGGCGCCGAGGTTGTGTGAACCCGATCCGCATTCACGCGAGCCAGATTTTCATCTTCTTCATCATCTTCATCGACCGCCACCGAAGAAGAAGGCTTCGAAGTGGCTGTCTCGCCCACGCCGATCCCACCACCACCGGAGCAAACGGGTGGTGGGTAGACGCCGAGGAACGGGCGCCGGCGAGGGAGCTCACGCCGCCAGTCAAGGACAAGGTGCAAGAAACCTCAAGGTCCGACACGCACCGCCTGCCTCAGAGGTGCGGGTCAAGAATACACAGATGCGCGTACCATACGACGTTGGACCAAAATCGAGCTGGTGGATCCCGAGATGCTCAAGACCAGATGCACGCCAACTCGCTCGCACGAGCAAGACACGGTCGCCGACGGATCCTCGCCTTCTAACATAATTAGAAGTCCGAGCATATCCCGCCTCGCACCGCTCGCCACCGCCAACGAAGACCCTGAAGAAGCGCTGGCTCGAGCCCAATCGCTTCGGATTACCCTCCAACGGCGACAAGATCGACGATTGAGGGCCACCATTCGAGCCTCATCGGCTTCGCCAACGCGACACTCCACGGCAGCCAAATGTGTCGCAGCCGCAAGATTGCTTAACGCGAGCCGATGGCGATAAGACCGTGGGGTGCAACCACCATGCACTCCTCGCCAAGGCCAAGATCGCCGACTCGCGGTCAACCTCGACACTAACTCCACAACACATCGATCCACGAGCTCGCCGCGACCGCCAAGTTCTTCAAGAACGACAAAGAAGAAGACGCCAGACACGATCGCGGCGCCAAGAGAAGCGCCGCGTCACCGGACAGCGCCGGGCCCATCGTTGATATGCATGCGCCAGGGGAACCAGCGACTTGTCAGACGCAGAGGGTCGCCTCTGCTCACTCGTGAGCTGCGCACGCCCAAAGGGCCCAAAGACAAAGAACTTCAAGCCGCATACCAGAGAAGTACGACGGCAGTCTGATCCGCCGAGTTCTCAAGATCTACACCATCGCGTGCAAGCTGCCGGGGCGCGACGACAAGATCCTGCTAACTACTTCACCGGTGCTCAAGCCCAATGTCGATCTTGGCTCATGCACTTGCCGACAACTCCATATCTTCATGGGCGGATCTGCGCTATCACTTGTTTGCGCTTTCACAAGGCCACAAGCCCCATGGCGCCAGAGCGATCTTCATCTCGCTGCCTGTATGAAGGAGAGCCTCGCAAGTACATTCAGAGGTTCAGCAAGGCAGCGAACATCTAGACGCCCACCCGCCATGGTCATCGCGCTCCATCGAACGGCGAATCGCAGGATGTGGGAGGAAATGGCGATGCAAAATCGAGACGCCAATGAGCTATATGCCCGCCGACAAGTGTCACGGTGGGAGGGGAGGTAACTCCCGGAGAGAACGCGGAGCAGGAGGATCTGACAAGGAGGAGGCCACCCCGCAAGGAAAAACCGGAGGCGAACAACAGAAAAGGAAAGGCAAAGATGTGCTAGCTGCTGAGCAGTCCCAAGAACGGAGGTGGCGCCGACAAAGCCAAAGCCGGTAGCTCCGGTGAGGTCGTGGGGCCACGACAAGGTGATGGCTCGCAAGCAAGATTGCAAGATCCACCGCACTAAGGGTCACGATCTCCGAGCTGCAAGAAGGTCGAGCAGCTTGTTGAGCAGAAGGTCGAGTACGAGCGACGCGACAAGGAGAAGGCCCAGAAGGTACCGGAGGATCCGCAAGAAGCGCCCCGCCGGGAGGACGCCAGGCAAGGCCAAGCAAGGCAGAGGAGACAGCTCCCCGAGGCCGCGACAGAGATGAAGATGAAGAGGATGATGAAGAGATGGATGATGATGAGGCCGACGAAAGCAGGAATTTCGTAAAGCCACAGAGGTTGTGTAAGGCTGACGGCGGTGCTTTTCAGATACTTCAGACCGCCACCAAACAAGGTGCGGGAAGTTAATGCAGCAGTAATCCATCGCTTGAGTCACGCAAGCCTCGAATGGTCGAAGACGCCTATCATCTTTGATGTTGAGGATCACCCCGATCGCATAATCGCGATTGGGTGCTTGCCGATGTTGGTCTCACTCAACCATCCGCAACCTCAAGGTTACAAAGATGTTAGTTGACGGCGGGCCGGCTTGAATCGATCTCCTCGCGTACTCCTAAACTCCAGATCCCCGACAATGAGCTCAAGAGATCGCACATTCCAAGGAATCAACCCGGAAGGAGCAAGTCAAGGGGAAGATCATGTTGCCGTAATATTCGGGAGCGAAGCTAAACTTCGAATCGAGAGGGTCACTTTGACGTTGTTGATTTTCCATCGCCTTACAATGGAATACTTGGTCGCCCAAAGACTCGCCAAGTTCATGGCAGCCTCTCACTATGCATACAACGATCGAAGATGCCGGGTCCGGATAAGGTCATCTCTCGCCTCCGGCGACAAGAAGGATGCCCTTATCTCGCACCGACAAGATCTACGGAAGCAAAGCACGCAGCAGAACGCAAGCCACTTGCTCGCCAAGCTCCTGGGGAGAAGAAGACCAAGTCCAAAGAAGAGCCCCGATGCCTACTCCGCAAGCGCATCTCTTCGAGTGCTGCGCTACCATTGAGGACGCACCATCGAGCTCCACCGCAAGTGTAAGAAGACAAAACAGCTCCACCAGAGACCAAGAAAGTGGCCGCCAAGGAGGACGGCACGTGGTACCTTCGCCATCGGCCACACTTGACCCTAAATAGGAAAGCCTTGTTTCTCAGGCTTAACGCCGACGTGTTTGCATGGCAGCCGCCCGACATCCCCGTGTTCCTGTGAGTAATTGAGCACCACCTTGCCGCCCGTCCTCACGCCGCCCGCAAGCGAAAGTCGAAGCAAGCAGGAGCGCCAAGAGTTCATCGCGAAGAGATCAAGAAGTTGGAAGCAAAGCTTTGTCGAGGAGTGCTCCATCCACGGGTGGCTAATCCTCGTAGTCGCAAGAAGGCAAACGAGAAATGGAGGCTTTGTATAGACTTTACCGATGTTAATAAAGCTTGTCCTAAAGATCCATTTCCTTTGCCGCGATCGACCGATTGTCGACTCCACGGCAGGATGTGATTTGCTTTCATTTCTTGACGATATTCAGGATATCATCGATCTTCATGGCGTAAGAGGATGAGGAGAAACCGATTCATCACTCCATGTGGCACATATTATTTTGTACGGATGCCTTTCGACTAAAGAATGCTGGTTCAACATTTGCAAGGATAGTTCACGGCTTTTGAGCCACAGCAGACGTAAATGTAGAAGCTTACATGGATGACATAGTGGTCAAGAGCAAAGACAGAGCAACTCGATCCAAGATTTGGACGAGACCTTGCAAATCTACGCAAGATCAACCTCAAGCTCAACCCCGAGAAGTGTGTGTTTGGAGTTCCTTCCGAAGCTTCTCGGTTCTTCAGATTCTCAAATGGGATTGAAGCCAACCCCGACAAGATTAAGGCCATTGAGCAGATTGAAGCACCGAACGCGCCAAGGATGTGCTAAGGCTTGCGGTCAGGTGGTGCTCTCAGCAGGTTTATCTCTAAGTTTGTTGAGGCTACCGCCATTTTTCAAAATTTTGAAAAGGCAGTCCAATGAAATGGACTCGAAGCAGAGGTCTGCGCACATGACTTGAAGAGATACCGCCCTCCACTCCAATACTTGTCGCACCTAAGCCACAAGAGAAGTTGTCAGCAGATTTAGCGGCAACCAATCAAGTGGTTAGTGCCGCGGTAACGCCGACACACCCGCCAGTGGTCGCATTCCAAGGGATCTAGATCGCCCCACAGATCAATATTAGTCTTTTTCCAAGACTTTGTCCTCACTGCGCGCACCGGAGCAATCTTCGGCCGGTCACCCATCCTCAAACTACTCCAAGCCGAGCACGCTTAACTTTGGAGTTCTTTCCGAATGGGCTCCTAAAAGAAGGAATTCCTTATTGATATGAGTAGTCTATCATCCCATATGCCAGGCTATCACATACACCCACACTCTGAGGAACCGACGCCCTCGGCCACAGAACGCTCCTCTGGCACAACCGCTCGGCATCCAATCCCGAATGTGCCATGTCGTGCCACGACGGGTCACAAACGCCATGAACAACATGACCAAGACCTGTCCAAGAACCATCCGTAACCGCGAGGGTCGGCTCTAATACTAACTTGTAACGCCTTGACACACCCACCGGTGGTCGCATTCTCAGGGATCTAGAGGGCCCCACAGATCAATACTAGTCTTTTTCCAGACTTTGTCCTCACTCGGCGCACCCGGAGCAATCTTTCGGCCGGTCACCCATCCTCAAACTACTCCAAGCCGAGCACGCTTAACTTTGGAGTTCTTCCAATGGGCTCCTAAAAGAAGGAATTCCTTATTGATATGAGTAGTCTATTGCTTGTGCTTCTAGTTGTCGATTTTCCAACAACTCCGCTCGATTCTTCTTTGCAAGGATGCTTTCCAAATTAATTGTGGCGTAAGATGTCATTGTCTTCCATTCTGTTATTCCTATGATCTATCTTCTATTCTTTCTTCCGAGGCATTGTGATGTTGCTCTTTTCACACATCATCTCAAATTGTGAGGATCATGTTTTTTTTCTTTTTTTTCATGCTTATCCATTTAACCGAGTGTTGTGTCATCTCTTCAATATCTTTTCACCTCATCAAGTTTTCTTTCTTTTCACCGAGTGCTGTCCAAATTCGCTATTCTTGTTCCTTGGCTATCTCATTATAACGAGGTGGTCATATTCTTTTCGCTCGTGAAACTCTTGGTTCATGTCTTTGCAACCTTGGTTCTTGTCGATCACTTGTTCCTCTTATCTTACGGAGTGTTTCAATTACTTTCGCTCCGCTAGACTTTTCTTCAAGTTTTCAACCTCTCAAGGTTTGTTGGTTTCACTGCTTGTCAAAGAAGCAACCTAGTTCTACCTTTCTTCCTCTTCCTTTTCCTCCGGCATTCTAGATCTCGGACGAGATCCTCTCGTAGTGGTGGAGTGTTGTAACGCCTCGATCCGATGCGCCAGTGTCCGCGCTTATTTGCCGTTGTTGCTATGTCATTGCTTATGCTGTTGCATTTCACCATGTCATCATCCGTGATTTCATCCTGCATTTTTCAAAACTTGCATCTGCTCGATTCCGCCGCTTTCTCCGCTGTCTGCTCGAGCACGTACACACTCGCACACGCCGCTGCACCTCAAATATTATTTTTAAGTGGCATAAAAATGTTCTCGAATGGGTTGCAACTTGTCATGCGGTCTTATTATAGTGTAGACAGGTCACCGCAAGTTTCACGATTCGAGTTCGCTTGACCGCCCAACTGCTATATTTATAACGCTGATATAGTCGGTTTAATCGTGGACGCTTCGTCTCCGAACCGCCACCGGTCGCCTGCTTTCTCTTCTCACTCGAGGCATTCTACACAGCCCACCCGCAGCCACCTAGTCCCCTCTCGTCCGAGCACACGATCGCGATTCGAGGGTCCAAACCCTCCTAACCCCCTAACCCTAGCCCCTTGCTATATATAGATGTCTCCCTACCAATTTTGGCCTTCCCTTCCTCCCACCTTGTTTTCCCGCAGCCTCAATCATCACCGCCACCGCCCACCTTCTCCTCAGAATCCGCGCCGCCACCTCCCACCGCCACTTGGCCTACTCCCATTGGCCACGCCAGCAGCCTCCTCGCCCAACCGGAAGGTGCCATGTCGCCTCGCCTTCCTCCTCCTCCCGCAGGTCCCGGAGCCCATCCGCTGCCCGCCTCGGCCGATCCGGCTTGAGGCGCTCTGCGGCAGAGCCCTGCCCCTCGGCGCAGCTCTCCCGCCCTCGCCTCGCTGCTCCCATCTCTGGGAGGAGATCCCCGCTCTGGCTGCCCTCGACGGAGAAGGTGCCCGGGCGACCCGAGCCACCGCCGCCCATGCTGTGCCGCTTCGCCTCTTTTCTCCTCCGTTTCTCCGTTTCCTCGCTAACTGCCGCTGCCGCCGCGTCAAGACGCCTGCCAGCCCGCTGCTCAGATGCCTCTCGGCCAGATCCGTGCCTGTGGCCGGATCCACCTCGACCGCCTGCCTTAGCCTCCCCTGCCCTCGAAGCGCCTTGCCGAGCTCTCGCTCGTCTGCCGCCACCATGGCCTCGGTTTCGAGCGAGAGCACGAGAAGGCCGATGGCTCAGGCGGCGCGCCTCCTGCTGACCAGATCGAGCGGATAGCTCGGGCCTGGGCCTGGCCAAGAAGGCCTGCACAACAGATCTCAGCTCCCGGCCGCTTCACCGACCGGCCAAGCCCAATGTGAGCAGCTCCACGCCTGGCCGATCTCGATTCGCCCACTGCTTTTTTTTTCTTCGCAATTTGTCTATTTATCCAAGAACTGCAGCTTTATAGAAAACACCTCATACATCATGCATTTAATAACTCATTAACCATGCATCGGATTAAAATGATTTTAACATGTAAAATGCTTAGAATTTTGTGTAGTTTAATATGCCATCCATGTTTAAAATGTTTAAATTGCTGTTTGCATTAATTTGCTTAAATGCCATGTTAAAATGATTTATTTCATAACTAAATAACGTAGCTCGGATTTAAATGTACTTTATATGTAAATGGGGTGGAAAATGCTAGTTTAACATGGTCCACTTTATTTTCCTGTTTAACAACTTTAAAATATGTTTTAGGGCAGAACAGTACCAAATTCATAATATGCTCATGAGGATTTTCCTGACTTGTTGTTCGTTGTTTCCGCCTCATTTAAACTTGCCTAGGTAGGTAGTTTTGTTATGCTTCACCCCTTGCCATGTCGATCAACATTTAATATTGTTGGGTACATAAACAGAGCTTAACTAAATACTTGAATGTGGTAGCCATAATATGCAACTCGCTGATATGGAGCTCCACTTAATTTGTAGTGTTGTTTGTTGCACTTTGCCATGCCATGCCATGCCTCATTAAACCGACATGCATCATACTTGATTGTGCATCATGCCATGCTTATGTGATGGTTGTTTACTATGTTGTTTGCTTCTTCCGGTTGCTTCTCTCGTTAGCTTCGTTCCGTCTCCGAGTTGTGAGGATTCGTTCGACAACCCGCTTGTCTTCTTCATGGACTCGCTCTTCTTCCTTGCGGATTTCGCAAGATCACACCGATCTCACTACTATCATTGCTATGCTAGTCGCTCGTTTTTTTCGCTATGCCAAGGCTTACTCATTACCTGCTTGTCCAGCCATCCCATATTGCCATGAACCTCTAACCTTTGACACCATTCCTAGCAAAACCGTTGTTTGGCTATGTTACCGCTGTTTCAGCTCCTCTTATAGCGCTAATAGTTGCAGGTGAAGTTGAAGATTTCCATGGTGATGTGGATTTTGCTTGGGATATCACAATACATCTTTTTATTATTATTAATGCATCTATATACTTGGTAAAGGGTGGAAGGCCCGGCTTCTTGCCTGGTGTTTTGTTCCACTCTTGCCGCCTTTAGTTTCCGCTATACCGGTGTTATGTTCCCTTGATTTTATGCCCTTACGCGGGTTTGGGTGATTTATGGACCCCGATGTTCGCTTTTGAATAAAACTTGTCCAAAGAAGGCCCAACATTGACTTTTACCATTTGCCTCACCACTCACCTATTTTTCCCTTGGGGAGTAATTAACCCAAGGGTCATCTTTATTTTAGCCTCCTGCCGCTGCTTGTCTCATGTTGGTTCAAACGAGTAGATTACGCAGGCCTCCTCGGGCAACTTGAGGTCCTGGTTTACCAGACGATGTCTCATCCGGCGGTCGCTTCGAGAATCTAGATATGTGCAGCCCCATCGGGATTGTTTGGCAGATCGGGCGGTTTTTGCTGGTCTTGTTTTACCATTGTCGAAATGTCTTGATGTACCGGATTCCGAGACCGACCGGGTCTTCTCCGGTGAAGGTCTATTCTCTTCGATGATCGCGAGAGCTTGTCATGGGCTTGTTGGGACACCCCGCAGGTATAAACTTTCGAGGGCCGTGCTCCGCATTATGTGGCGATGGGAATTTGTTAATGTCCTGGGTTGTAGATAACTTGACACTTGATCCGAATTAAAATGCATCAACCGAGTGTGTAGTCGTGATGGTCTCTTCTACGGAGTCCGGGAAGTGAACACGTTTCGTGTTATGTTCGACGAAGTAGGTGTTCGTGGATCACCTCTGATCATTGTTAGTCATTAATCGCTCCGCTTGTTCTCTTTCTCGCTTATTTGCGTTGGTTAGCCACCATACTTGCTTAGTCGTCACCGCAACCCAACCACTTTACCCCTTCCTTTCCCATTGCTTTGCTAGTCTTGATACCATGGTAACGGATTGTCGAGTCCTCGGCTCACTGAGATACTTCCAAAACCAGCTTATAAAGTGTCATGTTACCGAAAGGTGATTTAACCAAGCTCAAGGAGGAGCTCGAGGAAGATCTTGCCCTTTGTGTTGTTTCCCTGCTCTAGTTGATCAGTAGGAGCCTGGCCAGTCGTTTCGGGACCTCTTGTCGCATTTGGGGTTCTTTCTTTATTTTGGTTCAGAGTCGGACCTTGATTGTATCCGGATGATGTAATGTTCTTATTCATGTAATTGTGTGAAGTGGCATATCAAAGCCAACTATGTATCTCTCTTTCCCTTATGTATTATATGGGTGTGAAGATTAATTCACTTATGATATTGCTTTCAATGCGGTTATGCTCTAAGTCGTGCTTCACACGGGGAGATATAGCCAGATCGAGGTTGCCATAATCGCGCTAGTAGCGGAAAGGGAGGAGGATGATGAGCTCATGTATCACGGTAAACGTGTCCAAATGACAAGGTGGGGCCTCGACAAGTTCGTCCCATTAAGGACGGATCTGGTGCGTACCACAAGAAGAGTAAAGGTAGACAAGATGCCAGCTCAGCCTACCACTTTTGCCGCCTTTCCGCAGGGGGCTACATCAAGGTACTCCGTGAGCAGAAATTGCTTTTTCGCCTTCTCATGGCCTCGGTGAAGCTGCGCCATTACCTGCAAGCACATGAGATCACAGTTGTCACTCACTTTCCGCTGAAAAGGATACTGCGTAATCCCGTATAAACATGTGCGGATTGTCGAAAGGGCAATCGAACTGCCAAGCTTTGGCCTCAAGTTTGAGAGTACTTCAACTATCCAGAGTCGGAGCATTGCGGCTAGAATTCATAGCGCACGGGACGCCAACACCGATGAAGAAACTCCAGACGAGCATCCCGCCAAGGAAGCAAGTAAAGAGTGGATCATGAATTTGATGGTGTCAGCAAGGCGCCGTAAAAGGGAGCAGTTACTTGTCGCACCCACCGGAGAGCAATTGCTATCGTGGTCCGTATGCACTTTCCCAAGGAGCAAGCGACAAACAATACTACGTAATATGAAGGCTTGCTTGCTTGCCCGTGATCGCCAAGACTTGGGATCAAGAAGCTCATTGTCGGGTGACTCGCGCTTTGTCGTCAAGTAAACAAAGACTATCGTGAGCTCGCTGATGGAAGCCTATGTGGATGAAGGAGAAAGAAGAGCACTTTG